>OX457031.1:3535445-3648714 GCA_949752745.1 Protula sp. h YS-2021 | reverse complement strand
CCCCGTATTCCCCTGCCCCCGCACCCCGTATCCCCCTGCCCCGACGCCCGTATCCCCCTGCCCCCACGCGTCCGGATCCCCCTGCCCCCCGTGCCCGGTATCCCCCCGCCCTCACCACACCCCGTATCCCCCTACCCCCACGCGTCCGGATCCCCCTGCCCCCCCGTGCCCGGTATCCCCCCGCCCTCACCACACCCCGTATCCCCCTACCCCCACGCGTCCGGATCCCCCTGCCCCCCGTACCCGGTATCCCCCTGCCCTCACCACACCCCGTATTCCCCTGCCCCCGTATTCCCTCTCCCACGCCCCCATACCTGTTGTCCATTCCCAGATTCTACTGCTTAAGCCAATCCAGAACCTAGTGAACTCTGGATCCCTATCCACTTGGCCAGCCAGGTAATCAAACTCGTCCTGGCTATTTATAGATACAAGATCTCCTCCTAAAATAAAGTGGAAATTATTTGATGTATTTAAGTGCATCAGCTTCTTATTCATTTATTTAATTTTTACTATTGTTTATAAGGACTTTTTTCAAGCAGTGATGACACCTTCTTTTTTTTTTGGGGGGGGGGGGGGGAGGAGGAAAAATTCTGTAAATGGTTTAATTGAGCACCTAAAGCATGTGCAAAAACGAAGAATAAGTGGGGCGTGGATGGCGGGGGTAGTTTTTGGTATTAGCTAGGCGCGGTCATTGCGGAATGTAAATTTAGTTAAAACAGGAAATTTATAGGTGGTCCCATTTCTAGAATTCAACCGTATCTGCTATGTGGATCGAAACAAAATGAACTAGAGTGATAACCTTTTTCTATGCAAATCTCCCTCGCTTCAAACCACGTCTTGTTGGCGTTTTGGGTCGGGAAATAATAACAGCTCCCTTCGTTTTGTCGGAAGTCTCCGGTACTGTCCGTCTGATTGCATTCGGTATCATCTGATATTAATAGAAAAAACATAAATATAAATAAAATCAATAAATAATACATATAAAATACACTGTAATAACGAGATTACAAGTGCTAAACAGACGATGTTTTTTTTATTTATTTTTATTTTTATTTATTTATTTATTTATTTTTTTTGCAAATTTTCTTGATGAAGCCCAGACATGAACGGTGTGTGCATGTGACATGAACGGTGTGTGTATGTAACATGATCGGTGTGTGTATGTGACATGAACGGTGTGTGTATGTGACATGATCGGTGTGTGTATGTGACATGAACGGTGTGTGTATGTGACATGAACGGTGTGTGTATATGACATGAACGGTGTGTGTATGTGACATGAACGGTGTGTGTATGTGACATGAACGGTGTGTGTATGTGACATGAACGGTGTGTGTATGTGACATGAACGGTGTGTGTATGTGACATGAACGGTGTGTGTATGTGACATGAACGGTTGTGTGTATGTGACATGAACGGTGTGTGTATGTGACATGATCGGTGTGTGTATGTGACATGAACGGTGTGTGTATGTGACATGATCGGTGTGTGTATGTGACATGAACGGTGTGTGTATGTGACATGATCGGTGTGTGTATGTGACATGAACGGTGTGTGTATGTGACATGAACGGTGTGTGTATGTGACAGAGAAATCTTCAAATTTGAAAAAATTTCAGGCACTTTGCCCGTGCAACGTTTCGTGAATTTATCACTGTATTTTCTCACGTATGAATATCAAAGAAGAAACAACAACAACAACAATAAAATAATGAATAAATAAACTTACATATTTCACAGATGAAAGAAAGGTCTGTGCTTTTCTCGCAGTCTTCGTCGTCAAATTTATAATTGATGGTCCTGTCCATGAGTGCGCATGCCTGGTAGCCCGTGTAATTGTTTGGTTTGGCATAACCCCACGCGGAATAGGCCCCTGGAAGAAAATAATAAATCGACGCAAATTAGTGTCGATGTTTCCATTGGCTAGGTGCATCCATAAAGGACGCACTCAGACACTTTCTGTAACCCACACTCCCTCCCCCTAATCCCGTCACCTCCAAGCAAACCCCGTCCCCTCCACCCAATTCCCGTCCCCTCCATCCAATCCCCGTCACCTCCACCCAATCCCGCTCCCACCCAATCCCCGCCAACCACGATCCATAAGCAACATTTGTGATAATTATTTACCATGACATTGGAGTATGCAAGACACACCCGCTCCCTTCCCCAATACCCCCCTCCTCCCCCCCTCCCCCAGCAGTATGTTTTTTTTTTTATGTATGACCCTAAAATTAAATTTAATATTTAGTTCCAAATTCTAAAAGGCGAACAATTAAAACTGATTAAAAAAGCGGACAGACCATGTGAATGGGCTAAAATACTTAATGGAGGGGGGGGGGAGGGGGTGCCGGGAAGGGGGAAGCTCAGGGGCCAATAGGGCCACAATTGGGCATTTTCGCAGACAGATATCTACTGGGATCCTAATTCTCTAGGAATGACGCTGTAGCTGAAAGCCGAGTTCTTTGGGAGACAGTGGTGTGGAAAGGGGGGAGGGGGCTATGAGTGTTCGCAGAAAAAATGTGACGTCATTGGAGAGTTGAGGAGAGAGATATTTACAGTGAAAGTGTGCAAAGCAAAATCATCAAAACATACCATAGACAGAATAGACGTCATTGCGGTTAACTCCGCCGCATCTGACGTCATTTCCCTGACTTCCGGTACAGGTCAGAGTGCACTCGTTGCTGCCTAACTGCCCTCCCCATCTGCCGAAGTTATTGTTACACCAGCACTCGCTTCCGTCCTGGTCAATAATCAACAATCAGTGGTCAGTATCAATAATCAGTAGTCAATATCAATAACCACCAGCACTCGCTTCCGTCCTGGTCATAATCAATAATCAGTGGTCAGTATCAATAATCAGTAGGCAATATCAATAATCAATACTTAATATCAGTAATCAACAGTCAATATCAATAACCAGTCGTCGATATCAATAATCAATAGCTTACCAATTAACAATACAAACTGTAAAATAACAGTGAGTGGGAATTTCCGTTCCTAGGAACGCTGGAGACAAATTTGTAGGTCAAAGGTATGCCGGTGAACCCCCCCCCCCCCCACAACCTCCCCACCCCTCCCCCACCCCCCCACCCCCCTCCCCCCCACCCATCAAAATATAGGAACTAATTTACTGCTTTTACAAAAAGTTGTAGTTGTTTGTTTTTTCGTCGCGATTAAATCGCAATGTCTGTACAACGCAACGTTGCATCAGCCTCGTGAAGAACCAAGAAACAACGTTATCATATTATCGCCCACCGGAAATGGCAGCCATAATAGAACTTTCAGAAAGTATGCCAAAATGATGATTTAAACATAAGAATCTGAGAGGCATCCAAGTTTTTTTTGTTGCCTACTTTTAGAAAATAGACATAAGAAGTGACTTCTTACATGTTCCAATCCATTGGATGAACCAAGAGCTCGGGTGGGGGTGGGGGGGGGGACTTTAATGGGGAGTGCGGCCTCAGGAATGCAAATCCCCTTATCCATACAACGACTTTTTCCAACGTCTGGCCAACATCGGAAGAAAGAAGTCGTTTCATCCTTCATATACGACCAAATAGCGACGCTGATCCGACGTCTGATCGCGATGTCGATCCAACGTCCATCGAACGTTTGACTGTTGATTTGGTCAATGGGAGATTTTGAATTTGTGCCAACTTGCCCATGCCTCCGTTGCAAATGCTTACGTCATCAATGTGGGGATTTGTACCTGAAGCGCCGCATAATTGAAGTTATTATTCCAACAGGTTTGAATACAGCTCTCCGGGGTCAAGGGGTCAACAGTGATCTCCGTATTGAAATCTCGCCAGTTGTTCGGGTTGTTGCCTTCAAATTGATAGTAGCAACCTTGACCTGCGGCTTCTTCGTCCTCTGTAATAGAACCAGTAAAACAGGTGAAACAAGAAGGCCCCGGGCGACCCCCCCCCCCCCGCAGCCCCCCCCCCCCCCTCCAACACAAGCTAGCAACAGCCGCAGATGTTATGCTGCCTGGATATGTATATCGGGCTCAGCCCTAGGAATGGCTGAGCGCCAGCCAATGACTGATACAGGGAGTGTCACGTGACTAATCACGTGATTTGTCACATGATCTATTAAAACCTGGTAAATCGGTGACGTAAACGCTCTTCTCAAGCTCTCTACGCTCAGGCAAATAATTGGGAAAGTGTACCTCTGACCCAGCGCCACGTGTCCTTGTTTGTCTGCCTCACTCTGCCCCCGATCCAAACGCTACCGGAAGTGCTGTGGATCTCTATCAGCTGTCTGGCTATCGTATACTGAAACGACGTCTCTAGTTTGGCTAGAGTAGAGCCGCTGTTTGCTCACAAGTGCTGAGTGCGTCCGCGAATGTTTGCCGCGCGTAGTGATATGTGTAACATGTGGCCGGGGAAGTGGTTGAGTCGATTATTCCGCGACAAGTAGTTCCGCCAAAGTCGATGGATTCCATGGTGATTGTTGACGGTGGATATAGTGTTGTAGTTATAGATGTAGTTGTTTGTGGCAATGTAGTTGTGGTAGTTGTGGGTAGTGTAGTTGTTGGTGGGTTGGTTGGTGGCACTGTAGTTGTTGGTGGGTTGGTTGGTGGCAATGTAGTTGACGGTGGGTTGGTTGGCGGCAAAGTGGTTGGTGGTGGTTGTGTTGTCGACGTGGTTGTTGATGGTTGTGTGGTTGACATCGGTGGCTGTGTTGTACTTGTGCTTGTAGGTGGTTGTGTTGTATGCGTGGTTGTGGTTGGTGGGCTGGTTGGCGTTGGTAGCATTGTAGTGGATGGTTGGGGTGTCGTCGTCGCTGGAGTAGTCCCAACCTCTAAAACATGTGCAATGTTCATTCTGAGTTCTAATTACTTGAATCAATTTTAAAACTTCTGTGTCTTCAAATTGTACACTTTCAACATCGGGGTGTGGGGGTGGAGCGGGGTGGGGGACGGGATGGGGGGAGTTGGGTGGAGCGGGGTGGGTGGGGGTGGGGGTGGGGGAATGGGGGTTGGGAGTGGGGTGGGGGAGTGGGGGTGGGGGAGTGGGGGGTGGGGAGTGGGGGGTGGGGGGAGTGGGGTGGGGAGTGGGGGTGGGGGGAGTGGGGGTGGGGGAGTGGGGTGGGGGTGGGGGGGGAGTGGGGGTGGGGGGAGTGGGGGTGGGGGAGTGGGTATAAGCGAGTGTTATAAGAGACAGCGAGTATAACTTCATATTTTTAAATGCCGAGGTTTTTAATCACGAAGGATATTTATATATCCGGTTTTCGGCTGCTCAAAAAACAAGAAGGATAGTTTGCCTTAGAAAAACGTTTGATTTGCTTGTAAAAATATTTAGAATACTTTTCCTGGATCTCTACCAATGAAATGATAAAAAAGGCACGCTTACCTGACTGGCAGACATATGGGTGCGTGACGTCACAGAAATCAGTCTCCCATAAGCTGTCTGTGTCGTATTTATACGTCATACACCAATGATCACGTGTGCTGGGCTCATTGGCTGGCCATCTGTAGTACGTCATTTCAGCACCTCGAAAAAAGGACACACACTCTGACATTGACAGTATTGATTTTCGCAGTATTGATTTTGACAGTATTGATTTTTGACAATAATAATTTTGACAGTACTGACATTGACAGTGTTGATTTTGACAGTATTTAGTTTGACAATATTGATTTTGAAACATTGATTTTGAGAGTATTAATTTTGAAAATATTGATTCTGTAACATTACAATCATAGTAAAAATAAGTCTCTTATTTTCAAACAGACCCTTGATAATAAAAAGTACTACACTTCCCTTTTACCTGGAGGAGGGTGTGTGGGTTGGGAGTGGGGGATGAGGTGGGGTGGGTTGTGGCTGGCGGTGGGGGTAGTGGTGGGGTGGGTGGGGTGAAGGGGTACCACATTAAGTACCACATTTCCCTCTTTATCTGGTGGTGGGGTATGGGGTGGGAGTGAGGGATGAGTTGGGGGGCTTGTTGGTTGGGGTGGGGTGGGTGGGGTGAAGGGGTTAAGTACCACATTTCCCTTTTTACCTGGTGATGGGGGGTGTGGGTTGGGAGTGGGGGATGAGGTTCGGTGATGTAGGGTATAGGGTAATACATTTTCTTTTGTACTTGGTAATTGGGGTGGGATTGGGGTGAGGAGGTGGGTTGGGGGTAGTGTTGGGATAGGGGGTGGGGTGAAAGGGGTAAGTACTATATTTCCCCTTTACCCATTGGTAGGGGTGTGGAGTGGAAGGTGGGGGATGAGGTGGGTTGGGTTGTGGGTAGGGGTGGTGGTAGTGCTGGGGTGGGGGTGGAGTGAAGGAGGTTAAGTACCAGATTTCCCTTTTTACCTGTAGTCCACTCCCAGATCCTGTTACTGTAGTTGGGGTGAGGGAAGTGGTGGGTGGGGGTGGGGTGAAGGGGGTAAGTACCACAGTTCACCTTTTACCCGTAGTCCACTCCCAGACCCTGTTACTGTGGGTGGAGGTGGGGGTAGTGCTGGGGTGGGGGTTGGGTGAAGGAGGTCAAGTGCCACATCTTCCTTTTTACCTGTAGTCCACTCCCAGACCCTGTTACTCAGTCCAATCCAGTATTTGGAAAATCCGGAATCGGCGACGAGTTTTCCTCTGACGTAATCAAACTCACTCTGGCTCTCTATGGATACCAAATCGCCTCCTAAAAACGGTGCAGAAAAATGACGTCTAATAATTCGAAGACCGAATCTTTGATAACAAGAAACTGAAAAAAAAAACAAAGCAATTCGTTTGTGCGTCTTCTTATCTATAAAAAAGCAAACAGTCATCAATTGGTTACTGATGCGCGATGACTTTTATGTACACCAGTGTTAGGGTAACCTGGTGTTATGGTAACCCGGTGTTATGGTAACCCGGTGTCAGAAACCTGGACTCAGGGTAACCTAGTGTTATGGTAACCAGTTCTTGGGGGTAACCCGGTGTTATTGTAAGCCGGTGTTAGGGTAACCCGGTGTTATGGTAACCAGGTGTAATGGTAACCCGGTGTTAGGGTAACCCGGTGAAATGGTAACCCGGTGTTAGGGTAACCCGGTGTTATGGTAACCCGGTGTAATGGTAACCCGGTGTTAGGGTAACCCGGTGTTATAGTAACCAGGTGTTATGGTAACCCCCGGTAATGGTAACCCGGTGTTAGGGTAACCCGGTGTTATGGTAACCCGGTGTAATGGTAACCCGGTGTTAGGGTAACCCGGTGTTATAGTAACCAGGTGTTATGGTAACCCGGTGCAATGGTAACCCGGTGTTAGGGTAACGCGGTGTTATTGTAACCAGGTGTTGGGGTAATCCGGTGTTTTGGCTACCCGGTGTTATGGCAAACCGGTGTAATGGTAACCCGGTGTTACGGTAACCCGGTGTTAGGGTAACCCGGTGTTATGGTAACCCGGTGTTATGGTAACCCGGTGCAATGGTAACCCGGTGTTAGGGTAACGCGGTGTTATTGTAACCAGGTGTTAGGGTAACCCGGTGTGATGGTAATCCGGTTTTAGGATAACTCGGTGTAATGGTAACCCGGTGTTAGGGTAACCCGGTGTTATGGTAACCAGGTGTTAAGGTAACCTGGTGTTATGGTAACCCGGTGTTATAGTAACCAGGTGTTAGGGTAACCCGGTGTTATGGCTACCCGGTGTTATGGCAAACCGGTGTAATGGTAACCCGGTGTTACGGTAACCCGGTGTTATGGTAACCAGGTGTTATGGTAACCCGGTGTTATGGTAACCCGGTGTTAGGGTAACCCGGTGTTATGGTTACCCAGTATTAGAAACCCGCTGTTAGAGTAACCCGGTGTTATGGTAACCAGGTGTTAGGGTAGCCCGGTGTTATGGTAACCCAGTGTTAGAAGCCCGCTGTTAAGGTAACCCGGTGTTAGGGTAACCCGGTGAAACTACAAATTTTCGTACAAATTGATGCGTTTTACAAACAAGTCAGAATGTGCCCACGTATTTTATGATTCACCCCTTTAACCCACTGAAATCTCCAGTTTCAACCGAATTTTTCACATACAAATGATATTATTATTTTTTTGCCATGGAAAACATAGTTGCTAGCCAAAAAAAAAATATCCCCGGCACCTCTACACACACTCGCACACACACAAACTTCCTACCTTACATACACACACACACATACACACTTCTCACCGCACACACAGACACATATTTCCTACCTTATACACACATACAAATACACAGACACACACACTTCCTCCCGCACACACACATACACACACACAGACGATCGCTTCCTACCGTACACACACACGTACACACACACACACACACACACACACATACACACGCACTTAGCCTTCACCGACACGTGAAGTCTATACATCTTGCATACGGGCAGTGCCGTACCTTTCCCCACACAGATTTCCCTGGCGTTGAACCAGTCCACATCCGCATTAGACGTGCGGAAATAATAACATTTCCCGTCGTTCTCTTCGTAAAAGCCATCGCCATCAGATTGTGAACAGGAGGCTGTTTCTGAAAAAATAACAGTGAGTAGAATCGCCTATTAATCCGTGGATACACACATCTCGGATCCAAATGGTTGTGGTGAAAAGATCACCATACAAACATCACCATACAAACATCACCATACAAACATGATCACCTCACAAACATGATCAAATCATAAACAGGATCACCTTAAAAACATGATCACCTCACAAACATGATCACCTCACAAACATGATCAAATCATAAACAGGACCACCTTAAAAACAGGATCACCTCAAAAACATGATCACCTCACAAACATGATCACCTCACAAACAGGATCACCTTACAAACAGGACCACCTCACAAACATGATCACCTTACAAACAGGACCACCTCACAAACATGATCACCCCACAAACATGATCAGCTCACAAACAGGATCACCATACACACATGATCACCTTACAGGCAGGATCACCTCACAAATATGATCACCTCACAAACACGATCACCATACAAACAAGATCAGTTGACAAACAGGGATTCCTTGCAAGACAATTCTCCTTGAAAACGACACGGCTTTGGTGCAATCTGATAACCGTTCTATATTTATTTAAGAAATATAAATTGTAAAAAAAAAAAAAAAAAACCTAGAAATCTATATTCGAAAGAACTAGACCATATATTCAATGTTTCAGCCTACATTGTTTCCAGTGGGAGAAAGAATTACAACATGACGTCACAATTATGATAAAATGTGAATAACATATCAACCATCAAGCAGCTTCTCTACAAATTCTTAATCAGTGAAAATGCTGGAAATATTGTGTGCCTATATTAGAGGTACTATTCGAGAAAAATTCACTATTCAATATGCTTTACAAATACAGTAAAACCTCCGGTTCGGACACCCTCGATAAACCGTACACCACGCTATACCGGACAGATTTTTTTTTCATTATGTTTTCCACCCATTTGTAGATAATTTCCTACCGATGTCACAGACGAATGAACGGCTTGACGTAACGTGACAATCGTCATCGTCAAACTTGTAGTCAACTCGAGAGTCCATGATTGCGCATGCCTGGTAACCGGTGTAGTTGTTTGGCTTCGCGTAACCCCAGTTGGAATACGATCCTGTAAAGAAATAAATAAACGAACAGCATCAATAGGCGATAGGGGGTACAGTGAGTACAGGAAATTTTGTTTTTTAATCCTCGCAACCTCCCCCCCCCCCCCCCTCCCTCCCGTGTCTCAACCCAACCACCGCCTTCATTTCATGTACGCTAAATCTATGAGTCACACATTGATGAAACAATACACACCCCCATCCCTTCCGTTGATACTATACTTTAACAGTCATACCTCAGAAACCACGAGGAGTCCTTTAGTTCTTAGGGGTAGAAAGAGGTAATAGTTCGAAAACGATTTTAAAAAAGTTTTTTTGTACATTTTAAACAAACTTGTTGGTGTCATGGAAATTGCAATTAAGCACTCCAGCCCTCTCCGGGTCCCAGAACTGAATAAACAATTAGGATATATTTACCATTCACGGCGTACACTTCGTTCAGGTAGGTTCCTCCGCATCGTATAGCGTTGGTTTCGGATCGTGGGCAGTTTATCGTGCAGTCATTGTCGCGCAATTGTCCACCATACGTACCAAAGTCGTTGTCACACCAGCATTCACCTCCATTCTGTAAAAATTACGAGGTGGGGCCACTGAATTGAGAGTATCAACTACAGGGTTTTAGGCAGACGTGAGTCTTATTTTAGAGGTCATTTTGTAGTGTTACATGACTTTGATAAATGCTGCAATCTGATTGGTTGATTTTTAAGTCAATATTTTTCAGTGTAGACCGGATCGTAAAAAGTAGACATGCTGTAGATTCATATGCTGCCTTTGGCCAGTAATTTACATTGGTTGCTTTAAAATGAGAGAGAGAGAGAGAGAGAGAGAGAGAGAGAGAGAGAGAGAGAGGGGAGAAAGAGAGAGAGAGAGAGAGAGAGATGTTGAGAGAGAGAGAGAGAGAGAGAGAGAGAGAATGGCAGACAGATAGATAGACAGACAGACAGAATGACAGATACACCGACAATTACAGAGAAGATGGAGACAGAGCCTGACAGACAGACTGATAGACAGAGAAATAAAGATAGAAAGAGGGAACGACGAACAGAAGAAGAGTTATGCTGTATTGTGGAAAGAGTTGAGACAAAAGAGGGGGCTTTTTACCTGCAAACCGGCGTAGGAATATCCGTCGTCTCTGCACGCCGCTACACAAAGCGAAGGACGCATCGGGTCGGATATAGTGCCCGTCATGTCTTGTGTAAGATCACGTGGGGTTGCCGGATCGTTGTTTTCGTACTGGTAATAACAACCTTGACCGCTTAGCTCTTGATTATCTAGAAATTATAAAAATATAGTGGAGCATAAAAATGGCGGAAAACGACGGATAAAAATTATGTGAGATTAGTTTAGATTAGAATGTTGCTTTTATCGTTGTTATTTATGTGGTAGACCGAAATATTGTATTTTACTGTTACTCAGGACCAAATTTCACTTACCTAACATTTATTCTAAACATTACAGAAATAGTATTGAACTGTTTGAAATTTGTAAGTTATAACTGGTCACAACACGAACCTTTCACCCATCGCCAAATATCTATGGGCGTTTGTGGGCGGACCCTGCCTCCTATCCATACATTTTGTGTCCCACTTCCGGTGTTGGCTTGAATAAGCTGTGCCAAACTGTCATGTTGATCCTGATTGGCTACACGCGCCAGCGTCTGAGAGCTTGATTGACAGGCTGTCAGAGCCTGTGTAAAGGTAAGTGCTTCGCTGTGATAGGTGAAGCACGTGGAGGGGGCGGAGCTTGTGTCCAATATGCCGCTGCATTGGCTCTCAACTGAAGCTACAAAAATAAGATAAAACTCCGAAAATAAATCCACAGTGCAATTGAAATTTCCGGAGTTTTTCATCATGGAAGATAACTAAAAGGGATTTATTGAAATCTTAGCATGGAAATATGTTCCATTATACCCTTGGTCAATATAAATCCATTACGTAATAAGCGGATTACGTCATAGAGGGCCGGATTAAGATATAGCCATGCAAAAAATCTATATGCTTTTTAAAAAACCTTATTGAAGTTTTAGAAATTAGTTATGAGCTCTAATTGTCTTTTTTTATTTTTATTCGGTTGGTTTGTAGTCGAAACACAGAATTTTTGCAGATTTTATTGAGAACATCCAGAGTATGTTGAGGCTTATAAGAGCTAGTAAATTTCTTTAGAATAGAATTAGAAGACTGCAATCCCACAACAGAAAAACGGTCGCAGCCCCAGGGCGGGTGGGGGGGGGGGGGCAACTCACGTACGAAATGGTTACCATGCTTGTCCACGATTTTATAAAGCGATCCCTAAGCGCGGAGTGCCAATACTGAAGTAATACCCCATTTTTTAACCAGACGCGGTGTGAAGTTTTGTAGGAAATGTGGAGTATTATATGAGAATGACGTCCCTTTTTGAACGAATTTGACATTCCGCGCGGACCGCGTCTGGCTTAAAAATTACCCCGCCCCGTCCCTTTCTGCGTGTTTTTTTTTTTTTTTTGGGGGGGGGGGGCATGCACGGTTGCACATTACATACCAAGTACCCCCCCCCTTTCTCCCAGGGGTCACAGTAAAAGACTCTTATATTAAAGTACAGTATAACCCTGTTAATACGTACCAATATGAAAATAAAGTACAGTATAACCTTGTTAATACGTACCAATATGAAAATAAATGCAAATAAATAAAGGCAGCAATACTGCTAAAGACCCGTGTTGACTCATCCTAGCAATATCCCGCTGTGAACACTGAATTTCTTACACCTGAAATTCTCTATATATCCATTTGTTTACATGGTTTGGAAAGTTCTTCACAAATTCTAGACGTTTCACACTCGCAGTGATGTAGATTCCGAATGGCGAATTCTCGTTAGGCTACTCCCTGTCCGGATAGTCTAAAAATAGCATTTAGCTCTGTTTATTCTGAAAACAAAAAAATAACAATATCTTTTAGCATTTCATTCCACATGGCTCTACTCCTCAAGCAACGATCCTTAAAAAAGGCTTCAAATATTTAAATATTTCATAAGAAATGTATTCGGAAAGACCACCCAATTAAAAAATACAAAAAAGACCAGTAAATACATAAAAAAATACCGTGTTTTGTTGTTCAGCAAGTTTAAAAGCGCGTTATATTTATTTATTTATTTATTCACTATATTCAATTTATTTAGCTTTCTAAAAGTATTTTATGCTTAATTCTTTCTGTTTTATATACCGATATTCTTGTTTCATTCGTTAATTTATTATTTTTGTATATACTATTTTTACCAACTCACGTTTAACCCGCAGGAAAAATATTTTCAGCTTTGGTTAGACGACAGACAATATATAAGTAAATATGGTCACATGGTAATTGTGTTTACCAAAACACAACATTAATGTCTTGGATTGAATGATAGCAAAATAATGTCTCCAATGTGAGAAAGAGAGAGAAAGAGAGAAAAGCCATGCCCTGAAGCTACGTCTCTACTACAGTGGAACTCCGAGGGTAGCACCGCCCGGCACAAAAAGCTCACAAATAGAACCCACTCCACCAGAAGGACCAACCCATAAATAGGACCAACCCATAAAAAGGACCAACCCATAAATAGGATCACCCTGCCAATATGATCAACTTCACAAATAGGACCAATTTTTCACTGGCTTCCATTTTATTTAAGTAGGACCAACCCAAAAATAAGACTCGACTAAGAAATAGGACCAACCCACAACTAGGACCCACCTCACAAGTAGGACCAACTCACAAGTAGGACCCATTTCACAAGTAGGACCACCCACAAATAGTACCTACCTAACAAATAGGAACAACCTACAAATAGGACCAACCACCAAATGGGACCAACCTACAAATAGGACCAACCACCAAATGGGACCAACCTTACAAAAAGAACCCACCTCACAAACCGGACCACCAAGCAAATGGGATCCACCCCACAAATAAGAAAATCCAGTAAATGGGACCACTCAGCAAATATGAGCTACCTCACATAGAGGACCCCCTCCCTCACAAATAGAATCACTTTTCGCTGGTCTTCCACCACGATGAACCACACAAATAGGACCACATCTGAAATAGGACCACACTTAGTTCTTACTGGTGGTCCTATTTCCAGGGTGCTGCTGTCCGTTATAGGAAATAGAACCAACCTGGAAATAGGAAATAGGACCACACTGTCCGTTATACTTCTTATTTTAAAGACCGGACTGAGTTCATCGAGATCCAAGGATCAGGATATAGGGCAAAAATAAGAGCGACACATGGAGCTTTATTTGTGGAGACGCAGCCACTGAACTGTACATCGGCCTGCTGGACAAGAGGTCATCCCTGCATACAAAACTGCAACATCCTCCACTCACCCTATCTACTCTCTTCATCCCCTCCCCTCCCCTCCCATTCCCTTCCCACCCCTCCCTCCTCCCCTCACCCTCCCTCCTCCCTCACCCTGCCCCGCCTCTCACCCTCTCTCCTACCCTCACCCTCCCTCTCCCCTCATCCTGCTTCCTCCCCTCACCCCCTTCCCACACCCTCCTCCTCCCCTCACCCTCTCATCCCATCCTCTCTCCCTCCTCTCCCTCCCTCCCCCCTCCCTTCTACTCTCACCCCTCACCCTCTCTCAATTCCTAAGAGGAAAGATATTATAAACAGGTAATATGCCGTTTATCCACATTTATACCAGGCTGCTAGAAATTAAGAAATAGCTGTGATTTTCCAGCCATTTTCGTTAACAGTTTAGTTTTAAATGTGTTTGCCGCAAAACTAAGTTAACTGTAGTTATTTAAAGCAGGATGCGGCTATCAAAACCCTTCCCCCGTCCGTTACTCACTCTGCCTGACACCTCGCCCCCTACGCCCCCCACCCCCTCCATCAGTCACCAAGCCCTCTCTCATTTTTCCTATCGCTTCCATCCTGCATGCCATCCCATTTCAATGCCCTGGCCAGTTAGTTACCCCCTTCCCCTCCCTTATCCCCTTTCCTCTGTGCCACCCTACACCCATCTTTCCAGTCACCCCATCCACCCATCCCTCCTGCCAACCAGCTCACCCAAATGCCCCCACCCTTTCCTACTCCCCCTCCCTCCTCCACACACACGCCCAACACATGAGCTAACAACACATGAGCTAATCGCAAGAATATACCAGTGGATAACACGAACTGACCACTGCTAGCTTCACCATGAAGCAGAAAATGTCTTTTTTACTGCTTTCAAAACTAGGCCAAAGTACAAAACGCGCTTTATTCGGATAGACGTAAAATATTCATACGCTCTCACCCTTCCGAGCGTCAGTTCAAAATTGTCACCCATTGATACGGAATAAACGACAAAGTAGTATGAAAATATATACCGAGATAAAAACGAAAGCCTTTTCCTGCCCTGTCCTGTCTGTCTTAAAAACTCCGCCGAATTAATCATTTATTGTGTTGAATTTTGTTGCTATGCAACAGTCTCCCACCAAAAATAATCAAGGGACCAACCACAAAGTATGGGCGTAAACCTCGGACCTTTGACCTTTTCACCTTTTTCGCCCCCTCTCCCATTTCCCACCTCCCCATTTCGTACAGAAAATCTGCGGCGCCATCGCGTAGTTTTAGCATTAGCGCATAGGCAGTCCAAGAATCAGGTCCACCTCCTGACCGCACCCCCAACGCCCACTCCTCCCCTAACCCCACCCCCACCCCCCGCCCCCACTACACACACACCCTCATTTCTCCTTCCTTACATACCTGGAGGGTGGCTCCATAACCTTGACTGATTTACAGAACTAAAAACAAACAAACCAATAAACAAACAAACAAAAATCCTGTCGTTGCAATTTCCAGTTTTTTTTTTTATATATATTTTCTAAAACGAAACGGCGTGTAAATTCCAACTATAGCTGAACTTTCCAAGATTTCTGTTTTGAATGGAAATTTCGCCAGACCATTTACTGGTAAACAAATAGGTTAATGCGTTGACTTAACACAAATTCTCCATTCATTGAAATATTTACTCTTTTGATCTTGTGCTTAGAGCCAGAAAAAAGGGGCTTTTAGAATCACTAGCCGCTGACACAATTCACTGTTATATATTCTATGCAAGATCCAGATTTGTCTGGATAAAGAGAAGGGCTAAAAAGGAAAGGCATTTTTCTTCTTCAACGAGCTAGCCTTACGATACATAACAATACTCGCTCAGTACTCACCGCTCAAAAGAAATAAATAGAATAAAAATATTATTCTGTATATTACATAACTGAACATTGGTCTTAATTTCTGAATGCCCCTTTTTTCCATCCAAATGGCTGTCGTTATTGGAATTTTATTATATAATCCTTCCCTTTGGCAGTATTCCTAATAAATCTTGTTTATTGCAGTCCCTCTAAATTGCGACACAAATGTCCAGGAATGTTCTTTCTGTTTGCATGCATCCATCGTAAATGATTGTTAAATCCTTTCGAAATGGTTCTGTTTAATGCGAATCACCATGGATAACTAAAATGACCCAATGACGTGTAAACACAATACTTAAGTTACATGTCGGGGGTTCCTGCTAAATGCAGCTTGTCCACATTAGTTATCGATTATCCATTTTCTCTTTTGACACAGGGAAGTTCTGTAAGGCACAGAAATAGCCAGAAGCGGATCCAGAGGGGAATAAAAAGGCTCGTAGTCGGATCCAGGATGGGGGAGTGGCTATAAAGGTTTAAACCCCCTACCCCCACCCTCCCCGAGTCATTTTTGTTTTTAAAAAATCGTGAAAATCAGCGATTCTTGAGCAAAAAGCCATTTATAACCTTTCAATCGTCCCGCTCCAGGAAATGTGTGGGTCAGATTATTATTTACGCGTTCGCTCTGGAAGGGGAGTGTAGGCGGTGAATAGCACTGCTCAAAATGCGTTGCAGAAGACCAAGGATGACTTGCTATCCGTAGGGGGAGGGTATTTCGGACAGTACCTACGCTGATCTACCGTGACGTCACAAATTTGGGGGAGGGAGAGGATGGTAGGAGGTCTCCGAATGGTACTTATGCTGATGTACAGTGACGTCACAAATTTGGCTTATTTTGGGGAGGGAGAGGGTGGAGGGTGGGGGGAGGGTGTTGGACGGTACCTGATGGTATAACCAGTAGCGTGACGTCACAAATTTTGCTTACTTGGGTAATGAAGGGTTCACATTTTCACATTTTTGGGTACTTTGGAGATGGTCCGTGAGATTTTAACATAATAAAAAATCAATAATAAATAATTAATAAATAATCAATGATAACTCAACCTCCACCTGCTTTTAGCGGTAATGTTATCAGTGGGAGCTGATTGAGCCGAAGGTCGATGGGGTGTGAGGGCAGTGGGAGGTGGGGAAGGTGGAAGGAGAGCGGGAGATGGATGTGGTGGGGATGGAAGGGGAGGGTCGGGGCCGATGGGAGGGGAGGGGGTGGGGCCGGTGGGAGGAGAGGGGGTGGGGCCGGTGGGAGGAGAGGGGGTGGGGCCGGTGGGAGGGGAGCGGGTGGGGGCAGTGGGAGGGGAGGGCGTGGGGCCGATGGGAGGAGAGGGGGTGGGGCCGGTGGGAGGGGAGCGGGTGGGGCCGGTGGGAGGGAGCGCGGGGGTAGGGGACCGGGAGAAAAAGGGGTGGAGGGGTAGGAGGGAGTGAGAGGACGCACGTTGGGGGAGAGGGGGAGAGGGAGGGGGAGGGGGACACACATAATTCTTCTATGACAACGACAGGCAAACATCCAGTAAATAAAAATAGCATGAGCATTTTATTTCATGAAAATAGAAACAAACGCAATCAATCCATGCATTTCAGCAGTTATGCCTCCATGTATAGCAATTCCATCACAAAAAGAACAAATATTGCGTTTTAGACCGCGTTGTATATTTACATAAATAATACTGAAATACTGCTACAAAACGCTGACTTTTCCTAAAAAATAACAAAACACTCTCTGTTGCTTTGTACGTAAATTTTGAATTTTACTGACTACAAAAAATTACAAAGCCATTGTTTTCCGTTCCTCCCCCCCCAGCCCCCCCAGCCCCCCCCCCCCAAGTCCTTCGAAAATTATTCCCAACATGAGTCAGCCAAGAAACTAGGCCACCGTGCACTTAAGACCATCTTTCGCTGGTCTAATCTGTGGTCCATAGATGGTCTAATAAATGGTCTGATTTCTTGCAAGCAACCTATTTTCGAAGTAGGCGTAAACCCCTCGAGCAATCCCTATTATAGGCTATATGCAGATGCATTTATAGTATGCGCACTTCAAAACAACGAACCACAAAATAATAGCATTTACCAGCAGCAGTTAGTGATGGAAACCAAAGAACCACACACCAAGCCATGCAAAGTCACAGCTGGCAGACGCAGGTTTCAGTCTTTTTTATATTGTTGCAAAGTGTATGAATATTTTAAAAAAGAAGAGCCGAGCAGATTGGTTGTCACATAAAAACACACATGAATCCCTCCACCCCCCCCCCCCCCCTATTAAAGTTACCAAAACCCGACCAACATTTCAGTCTGCTAGCCAAAAACGTCACAATTTAGTCAAGAGCTTCATAATACCAGTAATAGTCACGTGACTACTTTGATCGAACACGTGACTATATCTGTATAAGCCACGCGACTATTTGCGTCAAACACGTGACTGCTTGGTCGACACGTGACCAGGGCGGGTACATTTTCAATATATTGTTATAAAACATCTGACCTCTCTGTGAAATCTGTATGTTATGTAGAAACAAAAAGAGGATCGACTCGTAAAAAAAGTAGTTCGCCTGAAAATAGGAATTATTTTCGCAGAATATGGGCAACAACGCATTGCCGCAGAAGTTTGCTGTTGGACAACAACGCACCGCCACAGAGGTTAGCTGTTGGACAACAACGCACCGCCACAGAAGTTGGCTGTTGGGCAACAACGCTCCGCCGCAGAGGTTGGCTGTTAGGCAACGCCGGTTTTTCAGTCATCTGAGATGTTAATGGTGTTGGTATGGCGACTTCCGGTAGTGTACATATTGTTGTCGCTCTCGGGTCGTGTCCGTCTGCTCCTCTTAGGAATATCCACCAGTGCCGCTGAAATATATATATGTATATTTTTTTTCAAATTTAGCATCCTATCATTGATATCTAGACATGCAAATTCATGTTGTTAACACGCCCAATTTCAACAGTTTCAAAATATAGTTGCAGTTAACCTAAAGATGATTATAGTAAATTAGAATAAAGGGAACAAGTTGCGGCCTTCAGCTCTGTTTCTTTCTCTCTCTCTCTCTCTCTCTCTCTCTCTCTCTCTCTCTCTCTCTCTCTCTCTCTCTCTCTCTCTCTCTCTTTCTCTCTCTCTCTCTGTCCATCCTCTCTCCCTCTGTCTCTCTCTTTCTGTCTATCTCATTCTCTATATCGGTCTGTCTCTCCCTCGCTCTCTTTCTATATATATATATATAGAGAGAGAAAGACAAAGAGAATGATATATATATATATATATATATATATATATATATATATATATATATATATATATATATATATCATTCTCTTTGTCTTTCTCTACATCGCTCTGTCTCGGTTTCTCTCTCTGTCTATTTCTCTATCCCTCTCTCTCTCTCTCTCTCTCTCTCTCTCTCTCTCTCTCTCTCTCTCTCTCTCTCTCTCTCTCTCTCTCCCTGCGTTAGACCAATGGTTACATTGCTTTGTGTCTGCAATATATATTACAGTAAACGTTGGCAATTAAGGGTGGCGTACTTGAGCTGTTGGCGGTGTTGCTGTACCAGTCATCCAGGCTGTAGCCCGTGTACAGCGGGGGCTTGTTCTCCTCGCTATCATCCGTCTCCCCATGAACCATATTACCCCTGCAACAAAGGGGTGACGGTTAGCCAGGTTTGCCCCTTGTTTGATAATCGCAATGTTCAGGGTTCGAATCCGACTCGGGGGTGGTAAGCGGAGGATTGATGTCTATTCCAGTTGCCTTAGCCAAGCGAATGTAATGGATTAGACCAACTATCATGGAACTGAGCATCTCTGTTAACCCTTAAAATGTTACTTGTGGAACAGCAGTCAGCTAATGTTATCATGAAAGTACAGGATAGGATATGATAAGCAATCAGATAAGCTATCAGAAAAGCTATCAAATAAATTGCCTTCATTTGCTGTTTATAGTTGACATTTGAAATAGACAAGTTACATTTTAAGGGGTCAAATTTTAAGCTGTGAATTTTTTTATTTTTAAATTTCCCTCTACTTAAAATATTTGTGTTCCTAAATTTCTAATAAATTCCGATTAATTCAAGCTTTTGTACTGATTATGTACTGATTATATATTGGTTATGCACTGATTATGTGCTGAATCTTTCATAAATCAGTAATAAATAGATTCTCGTCAACGTCACCTGTAGATTATTTTTCACGAAAGCCCAAAAATTTCAATGCTTGTTCAAGGGTGGTACTATTTCCAACACGATATATCTTAATTCGATTCAAATACTCCTAGGCGTGGTTTATACTTACTCTTTGTTCTTACGCTTCACCACAAACAGTACCACTATCAAGGAAACGATAAGTACCACGAGTACTACCACGACAACGATGAGTACTGAAAAAATAAAGATACTTCGTTTACCAGGTGCATACATAATTACATGCCGCTCCCGGGTTGGGGGGCTGGGGGGAGGGGGTAGCAACTGGTTAACATGCGTGTCCGTAGTCTTTTTCTAAACGCTTATTGCGAAAATGACATCTTCTGGCCTAACACTGGGGCAGAAGTAGGTCAACATGTACCAACGAATAGTGACATCGTGTACTGACGAATAATGACATAAAGTGACGTACAGTGTCGAATACTGACGTACAAATTACAACTAGTTTTTAGAAAATAATCAATGACTGCAGTTTATTCAGTTTCATAATAAAGAAGCACCACTGAATTTCTAGAATTGATAACAAGCGCCCATTTGTTATTTCTTTATCTCGCTATGTTTTGGCGGTTTATGGTTACATATATTTTTTAAAAATTGGCCTTATTAGGCTGTTAATCCAACAGACCTCAAAATTCTCTATTTAAACAATATTTATGAGTTTTCCCTTTATTTTGACCATCGTTGTGCATTAAAGACAGCAAGCTTAAGCCGAAGTTGTTATTTTTGTTATGGTGGGCGATATTACAAGACTTCACCAACTATGGGTTTATCCTGATGGTTACTGCTACTGGAATACTCAAAAAGGGTTACTCCATACACAACCCGGTTGAGATCCTAGAGCACAATAAAATGAATGGGAAAATAGGTGATGAGCGAAAATACACGATCATACGGTAAGACGCAGATAACAGAGCGACGAAATTAGATTACAAGTAACCACAACAGATAAAAATAAATTTGTTAGTACAATCCGGATATTTTTCGGGCTGGATCACGGATATATGTATTTATAAAAAGTCTTTAATGTTATGCAATCATATAATAAACATTATGTTGTGGTATATATAAAATGTTACCTATTCCTAGGGTGTTGAGTCCCTCGTCGCTGCTGCTGGAGGACTGGCCCGACCTCAAATTATCCGGTACTGTGGCCACACTAAAATGGTCAAGCAATCGTTATGTTTGGTTTATGATTAGAAAACAGCAAGAACATTAATAAAACCTTAGGATAAAAGAACACCGTTGGAATATTTGTGTGGGGGTAAAATGGTCTGCAGAAGAAAGAGTTGTTTTGGCTTGCATTCATTTGCTGAATTTTTTATATAGAATATACTATATAATCCTATCTACTTATTTTCATTACTTTATACTTGATAATCTGTGTTTCGGTACTGCGGGATGTACTGAACATGATATACTCTTTAATTTTGATACCTGTGTTTTCATAATAGAACATAGACATGACAACAACAATATTTTCTTAATGACGATATTCATTGACCATCACAATATCAAGTATTAGCCACACGATTGGAAATTATTCTCAGCAAATTTACATTCAGTAACACAATACCACAAGTATAATGTTACACCATTAAAATTCTTTTCAACGAATGCAAAGTGCTTTTATTACAAAATACTGGTAATGGCCGTCTCAAATCTGTTCCTTTTCGCAAAACAAATATATAAACAAATTTCACCACGTTTTTGCGTTAGTTTTTAAGTGGCATTTAACGTGTAAAAATCAACTTGTTTCTGGCACTTTGCCTAAATAAAGAGATCATGGTCCATTTTCAACAATATTGTATTTCTGGTGTGTATATGTGTAGCCAGTGCGAGACTTCCGGTTGTAAATAAAACATATGGCGGCAACTTAGCGTCTGCTTCATTTCATGAAGTGTTTCCACGTAACCACCTCGCATACAGAACAATTACTTAAAAACTGCTGCATAGTGCTGCATAAACGAAGATGCTATTCCTCCGTCAGTTAACCTTAGAATTCCGAAGAATCCTATCAAAGTACTATTTTCACAGGAAACTGAAGCCCCAAAGTAAAGAAACGTTACCTATTTGTTGCTTCGGTCATGTCCAATGTGGCTGTAATTGAAGGCGTATTTGATGGCGTGGACAACGTCGTCGTAGATATCATAGGTGGCGCTGTGGTCGTAGTTGACATTGTAGTTGGCGCTGTAATCGTACTTGGTCTTGTAGCTGGAGCTGTAGTCGTGGATGATGTTGTAGTTGGAGCTGTAGTCGTTGTTGATGTTGTAGGTGGCGCTGTAGTCGTTGATGTTGTAGGTGGCGCTGTAGTAGTTGATGTTGTAGGTGGCGCTGTAGTCGTGGTTGATGTTGTAGGTGGTGCTGTTGTCGTGGTTGATGTTGTAGGTGGTGCTGTTGTCGTGGTTGATGTTGTAGATGGTGCTGTAGTCGTGGTTGATGTTGTAGGTGGTGCTGTAGTCGTAGTTGATGTTGTAGGTGGTGTTGCGTGCGTTGTTGATGTTGTAGGTGGCGCTGTTGTCGTAGTTGATGTTGTAGGTGGCGCTGTACTTGTTGTTGATGTTGTAGACGTAGTTGATGTAGATGTCGTTGTAGTTGTAGTTGATGTTGTAGGTAGTGCTGTAGTCGTTGTTGATGTTGTAGGTGGTGCTGTGGTCGTTGATGTTGTACTAGTTGTCATAGATGGGTTCACTGTAATATGTGCAAAAATCAACTTTGTTATACACTAAAAATTTTCATCCTTTCCAATAAAGAAAATACACTGGTAAGACATTGATTCAATTAATTAAGTTATTGTTTACTAATGTTGCTAGTGATCAGTGCTTTTCAGCCATATCTCCATTTATGT
The DNA here is from genome assembly GCA_949752745.1 of Protula sp. h YS-2021. NCBI lineage: Eukaryota > Metazoa > Annelida > Polychaeta > Sabellida > Serpulidae > Protula > Protula sp. h YS-2021. The sequence goes on along the minus strand of OX457031.1, from coordinate 3,625,954 downwards.
ACTGAACAAGAGATGTTTTTTGAAGATCTGCTGTTTTCAACCTGACCAGATACGTCTACATGAAACAAAAGGTAGAGGGTCTACCAAAATATAATTCGCTTAAAGTTGTTATATCAGGTCACATGCAATTTTATATGCATTCAAAAATGATGTCCAAAACACACTGATCATATGCGATAAGAATTTAGTGTTGTGTGATTTTGTCAGCTTACCTGACTGACACATAACATTACTGACCGCACTGCGAGCAGTGCTACAGGCTGTGGGAGGGTTTTTTGTGTCATTGGATCAGCTTACCTGACTGACACCCTGTTGTACTGGCTGCACTGCGAGCAGTGCTACAGGCTGCGGGAGGGTTTTTTGTGTCATTGGATCAGCTTACCTGACTGACACCCTGTTGTACTGAGTGCACTGCGAGCAGTGCTACAGGCTGCGGGAGGGGTTTTCGTGTCATTGGATCAGCTTATCTTACTGACACGCTGTTGTACTGACCGCACTGCCAGCAGTGCTGTAGCAGGTTTTTCGTGACATTTGATCCTCTTACCTGACTGACACACGTAGGGCATGGTATCGGCACACGCCATATCCTCCCACTCGCTGAACTCCCCGTCGTACTTGTAGCTTGCGCACAGATTCTCCCGGTTATTTGGTCTTCCCGAAGCCCACTTGTAATACCTCATTTCGTCACCTGGCGTAAGAAAATAAAACAACCATACCAATTGAATTGAATTTAACCGTTTTTCATTAAATTAGAAGGTACAATGATGTATATATATGCATTTTGCAAGTAATTGGGGGTATTTATGTGATATTTATACATTTTATCTGACTATATATATATATATATATATATATATATATATATATATATATATATATATATATATATATTGAATATTGCTTGGGATCAGTTTGTCAGGATTCATAAACAAAGCGTCATAATACCATATTATCATATATAACCTCGTGTTTTGTACAAATTTTTCTTTTATATACTGAAGGACAAAAGAAGCTTAACATACAAACAGTAAAATATATTTCTTATTCTAAATTTGTTTAGCTTGAAACATTGAATAATTGTTAGTGACCTAACTCTGCAATATAATCTATTGTTTTATTCCAATACAATGATTATCAATGTGTTAATGTGGTATAGAGCTCTAAACCATATTGGTAAGCAGGAGCTCATTCTGCTTCAATTGATTCCTAATTTTTACTATCAGTTGTTTCGAAGAAAGATATTACAACGTTTCTACGTAAATTTTGGTTTAAATATCGAGCGCATAAAGATGCCTCGACTTCCTCAAAACTTTCGCGACCACACTATTGGCATCCTAGAAGCTGGTGTACCACTCAACCAAGTGGCACGGCGCTTCGCTTGTAGCTGAATTACAATATACCAGTTGGAACGTCGGTATAATGAAAGTGGGTACACTCGGGACCGACCAAGAAGAGGCCGCTCTCGAGTAACTATGCCAAATCAGGATCGCCGGATCTGTTTGATCCACCTGCGCGGTTTCGCAGTGCTGCAAACACAGCGATGGAGATCCTAGGCACAGTTAACAACCGCATAAATGTGAAAACTGTCATCAGACGTCTTCGTGAACACGGATTACGCGCTTGGAGACCTTATGTCGACTCGAAGACGTATACGACGCCGCAAGAGGGATGATATCCACCATCGTGGAGGCTGGAGATTGCAAAACTGGCGAGGTGTGATATTTAGCGACGGTTTCAATTATACCGCGCAGATGGCCGCCAGCGCGCGTATAAACGGATCGGCGAACGCTTCGCCGCATGCGCAGTCAATCAGGTGGATCGTTTTGGTGGCGGTTCAGTGATGATGTGGGGAGCCATTTGATTCTACTGGAAGTCACAGCTCCTAATCATTGATGGTAATTTGACTGCAAATCGCTACATCAATACTGTACTCAATACTCAGAGAGTCTCCTACGCGTAGCAGAACGTTGATGCGATATCATGCACGATAATGCGCGTCCACATGCCGCTCAGGCGACTAGGGATTACCTGGCAGGAAATAATGTGAACACCTTGGACTGGCCACCTATTAACCGGACAGGAACCCCATAGAACATCTATGGAATCATTGGGATAGGAAGGTTCGTGCTCGGCTTTGATAGAAGAGTGGCACCGGTATTCTCAGTACCGAATCAACCGACTGGTCATGTCGATGCCCCGCCGGATCCGTGCTTCATGCCCAGCCATGGGGGGACACACGCGGTATTGAGGACACTTTAGATCGTTAAATTCTGAGCAGGTCTGGATTTTGCAGATGCTTAGGAGTATGGATCTCTTTGTTTAAAATTATGTTACAGAATCAGTGAATCTTGCAGTGAATAAACAATTTTCTCAAAATGATATATTTCATTTGCATGTTAAGTTTCTTCTGTCTTTTAGTATATATATATATATATATATATAAATATATATATATATATATATATATATATATATATATATATATATATATATATAACATCGGCATTGCGTGAGCTTACCCGTAGACCATTCCCAAATCCGACTCCGGAGTCCGATCCAGTACTTGCGGTAGACTGTGCCGTATCTTACTTCTTCATCCAGGTAATCAAACTCTGTCTGTGAGTCGATGGTCACGAGATCACCACCTGAACAGAGCGAAGGGTTGGTTGGGGGAAGGGAGAGACAGAGAGAGAAATTACAATATAGATAAAGTTTTTCTTTATTTTTATTCTTCATAACGGTTACAGTACACCAACACGCACACACAAACGGGTGAGCACACATACACCTGAAGCAGTTACACTCCTCTTCTGCAGACAAACAATTTAACAGATCGCCAGCTTTTCGCCTCCTAAGGGTGATGGGGTAAAGCAAGAGTAATAAAACTTATTACTCTTATATTTTAAAAAATTATTATGGAGTTAAATGTAACTTATAACCCCGGAGTCAGTACATCCCCTCGTGACATCAGCAAACATGATAACAGCCATTTTATTGCAACGGATTCATAATTTGGGATGGTTTTAATATATTTTTTTTAATAGGACACTGGAAAAACTTTAAATCTGTTTCATAATTCAGCATTTTTTTTAAGTTTTACCTTTTTTGTTTTCTAACATTGAATGATATTGCCAAATATTATATAACTCTCCGAAAACGATGTTCTATAGAAATTGAGATCTCAGAAGATCTATATTATTGCCCACCGGAAATGAAATCCTTTTTCAAAAAAAAAATAATAATAAAAAAGTAGATATGGATGTAAAATATCAGAATTTAAGAGTATGCAAGTGGTTTCGTTGTTAACTGCGGCCATACATGAAAAGTTTACAGGACGACCCCAGGCAGGGTTCTTTTAGCGGATAAGCAGCCATGACAAAATTTTCGAATGCATGTCATTTTCCCGATAAATGTTTTGACTTCCTATAGATATTGTAATCCATCACATCACTTGTCACAGAATTCAACATTCAGGCGGAATTTATTGAACACAGAAAACAAAGCAAGGAAGTAAAGAAAATTTCACGCCAAAATATCGCACTTTTACTGAAAGTTTGCCTGGAAACTTCATAAAATATTAACCAATCACAGGACGTCAGGGCTGTCACGTGACTGTACCTTTTTCTATGCAGATTTCACGTGCGTCGAACCACGTCTTGTCGGCGTTGGAATCCCGGAAGTAGTAGCAACTTCCGGCGTTTGTTTTGTACGTCCCGTCACTGTCAGACTGGCTGCAACTTGAGCTCTCTGTAGATAATTTTTTAAAAATGCTTCAGAAAATGCACAGTGTCACATATGAAATGCCAGTTTCACATTTATTAGAGAATTATTGATATCAAAAAAATAATTTTTTGATTTCAAAAATAGATTTTGGGATATCAAGAATTAATTTTTGATCTAAAAAATCATTTTTTATATCGAAAATTTATTTTTGCTATCTGTAATTATATTTTTGATATCTCTAATTCTATTCTTGATCTCAAAAAATAAATCTTGATATCAGTAAATATTTAGAGATATCAAAAAATAGTTATTGATATCAAAAATGATTTATTGATCTCTAAAATCAAGGACTGTTTTACTTGTTATTGAATTAATTGTATGAACATTTATATCAAAAATATGTGCCACAAAAACTAGGCAAACTCCCACCCTATACACTTAACAACCTACCATTCCTACCCCCAGTCTTGAAAAACTAATTACGTTTTCTATTTCTTTCACTCTCTGTTTAAGTCTCAAAATGGATTTTATTACTAAAATTTACTCGCCTTGCAGCACGTTTACAGACATAAAACTACAAAACTCTAAAGGGTGAAAAAAAAACGTCATGACAAAATACAGCTGACTCTAATGCCAAATGATAGGGCCTCCCTGCAAATATGACCACCTTTTACAAATAGGATCACCTTTTACAAATAAGACCACATCTTACAAATAGGATCAGCAATGGCGTAGCCACGTTTTTACAACTAGGGGGGGGGGGGCAAACTTTCGCAACGGGGGGGGGCGAGGGATACTATGGCCCCCCCCACCCTGAAAAGTGAGGGGACTGAGCCCTCCCCCCCCCCCACCCTCCGGTGGCTACGCCTATGTGATCACCTCTTACAAATGAGACCAACCAGCAACTTGGACCACCTTTTACAAATAGGGCCGCCCCGCACATGGGATCACAGCTAACAACAGCTGTTCTGGATGTCTGACATCATGAGGAACCCCACAAATGGAACTACCCCAGAAGTAGGACCAGACCGGAGGTAGGACCAGCCCGGAAGTAGGACCAGCCCGGAAGTAGGACCAGCTCGGAAATCGGACCCGCTTTAGTTCAGTAACACTGGTAGAAACGACAGGGTGGGGGGTCCCGTTTTCAAGATTCCCCCTGTAATTTTCTTTTCCTTACCAATTTCACAGATGAACGAGCGTGACGAATCAGCATGACAATCTTCATCGTCGAATTTATAGCTGACGCCGCTAGACAGGATCGCGCATGCCTGATAACTCGAGTAGTTGTTGGGTTTCGCGTAGCCCCAATTAGAATAAGCTCCTGGTGATAACAGACAAAAATAATGCCCGTTAATAAAGTCAAATTAGTGAACAGAAAACAACTGGTGTTATTTTTATGAAGTACTTATCCCTAAGACGTGTTTTATTGTGTCTGATAGAACGTGAAGGGTTTGAATGACTTTGACCGGAAGTGTGGCATAATCGAGGTCAGTGCGTTGTTGTCCGACAGCCTACCTCTACAACGAGCTTCAGTAATGATTGCAGTGAAATGAGAAGATACCTTAAACAGCTACAACCCAATCAAGTGCCTATTGGTTTGTATAATGTTTATATGTCATCTGAAAAAAATTGTTGCAACCAACACTTTACTGCAAAGTCAAGAATATGCGTTATTTGAAAAATGTACCTCCTCACCCCCTTCCACCCCACTACACGGGTAAGGGATAGGGGCAAATGTCACCGCGTGTCTTCCCCCCCATACACACACAAAAACTAACCATTGACGGCGAACACGTCGTTTACGTTTGGGCCACCGCCCCCACCCCCACCCTCACCCCCCCCCCCCCCACCCCCACAGAAACTAACCACTGATGGCGAACACGCCGTTTACGTTTGTGCCACCGCCCCACCTTCATCCTCACCCCCCACCCCCACAGAAACTAACCATTGACGGCGAACACGTCGTTTGCGTTTATGCCACCGCATCTGATGCTGTTTCCGGTGGTTTCCGGGCAGTTCCTGGTACAGCGGTTACCGCGGCTCTGACCGCCCCATTTCCCGAACCCACTGCTACACCAGCACTCGTCGCCATTCTAAAACGCATTAGTGTATAGTAATCTGAGATGTGGCAATCTGTGGTAATCTGTGGAGTTATGGTAACAGTGTGTGTGGGATATGGTAAGCTGTGGGGATATGGTAATCTGTGGGTATAGGGTAGACTGTGAGCATAGGGTAATCTATGAGTATAAGGGTTTCTGTGGTAAGCTGTGGGGGGGGGGGGGGGGTTATGGTAATCTGTGGATATGGGAATCTGTTGGTGAAGGTAATCTGTCATTATAGGTAATCTGTGGGTCTATGGTAATCCTTGGGGATATGGTAGTCTGTGGGGATATGGTAATCCGTGGGATATGGTAATCTTTGAATATAGAGTAATCTACTTGGATATGATAATCGGTTGGGATATGGTGATCTGTGGGGATGTGGTGGTATGTGAGGATATGTCAATCATTGAGAATATGTTAATCGTTGAGGATATTGCAATGTGTGAGGATAGGGTAATCTATGTGGATGCGGTAATATCTTGGGATGTGGTAACGACGACATCTGTGTGCAAATAGGCATAATTACGTTTCTCTTGTACGCAAATAGCCAACGTTTTACTGTTCTGGAAAAAATGACCTTCACCGTCCATGGATGGCAGCGCAAAAAACCCACACTCATTCTGTAAATCAGTGTTCGAATGGCCACCCCAACCCCTTCCCCATTTTGAATAGCCACCCACACCAGCCCACCTCTTCCTTCTCCAGCTTAAATTCAACCATCTACCCCTCCCCCCCCCCCCCCCACCGCCTGCAGTTCATCAGTCCCGTTTCCGGTCACATTTGTTCTGACCCTCCCCACCCCCTATTCCATCTCCCACCTACTCCCGCCCCTCCGCTAATAACAAACCTGTAATCCCGCGTGTGGTAAATCAGTGTCCCTGCATATTTATTTTTGACCCCCCCCCCCCCTCCCCGTCCTCCATCCCCCCTCCTCCCGCCCCTCCACCAGTGACAAACCTGCAATCCCGCGTATGGCAAATCAGCGTCCCTGCACGCTTGAATACATTTGTCTGGCCTCATCGGAGCAACAACAGAACTCGTCCTGTCGTTGGAGAAATCCCTCCAATTGTTTGGATCGTCGTCCTCGTACTGGAAATAACAACCTTGGCCTGATAGCTCCTGGTTACCTGCGAAACATAACTATAATTTGTTTTAACTAACATTCTAATATATCACTTCTTAGAAAATAATGCATAAATCAATAAGATCGCCTTTTGAGGGGCGGAGGGGGGGGGGGAGGGGATGAGGAGCTTAGGTTTTGGTTATTTCAAAACGAGGACTGAATCTTGTGCCAACTGAAAAATAATGTTGACTGTGGGCGAATAGTAGGAGGTCGATGCCCACACACACACCTTTTTCATCTGAGTAAATATTCCCTTCCCGTCCTGGATACCACCACCCCCCTCCCCCTCTCCCCCCCCCTCCCTCACCACGGCCCACCCCCTTCATCCGTAGGGAACAGACAGCATGAAACAAATGTGATGGACATTTAGCAGATATTAATTCATTTTGAGTAAAAAAACTATTGACATGTAAGCAAATGCTAACTTTTAGTTCATTTTTTTTTTCAACTAGTCAATATTATCTTCATGTTAACTTTAATTTAGTCAATGCTTTGTTACATGACTGAACTGGCGTTTTGGTTATAGATAACTGCAATATCTATGGGCATTTGCGTTTCGGTCAACATTGAAAAAATCATTGACTTAGAAATCGACCAATCAAATCGCATTATTTACCTAAATCATGTGACAAAATATTTTATTTACAAATAACAGCGTTATGTTGCCAGGAGGCTGTGCCTTTCACTGTATCTTAGTCTTGATAAAAAATTATATGACATTTTGTTTTTCTATTTTCATGCTATTTTCATGTTATGTTTCTTTGAATAATTGATTAGTTTCAAATAAAACTTGTTTTATCAGACACGGACCAGGATTTCCTTTTGGCATTTTGCCAGGATACGCTCTGACAAACTTTTGTTGTCTCTCGAATTTACAAAGGCATTTCACGGTGGTTTTTATTTCATAATAAACAGGCGTCGTAAGGTACAGACCATTTGATCGACGTCGGGATTTATTTCATTATGTGATCGTCTAAGCGTTGTGTTTAGTCGGCGTGAAAAAAAAAACGTTGGGACAGCGATGAAATATAGACATTCAGACAACGCTACTTCTGATGTCTGTCTATGAACGTCTCGACAACGATATTATGTCATTTGGTGTTGACATTCGACATTGTTACTCGAAGTTCGCACGCTTCTGAAACGTCTTTTTCAAACGATCTTACCCAGTAAACAGTCTAAGGTCGATCCAACGTCAACTTGAGGTTGCGACGTCGGTGAGAATCAAACCACAATATTAACTCTGGTTGTACTTTGGGTTGTGGTTGGCCTCGACCAATGATCAACGTCCTACCAACTTCTTTGATGTTTTGAATAGGCCTTGGGAAAGCAATGTTGTTTCGATATTGCGTTTAGTCGCAACCTAAATGTAATTTCCTCTGACGCCTAATCAACGTCTTTGAAAATCGACCTTGCATAGACGTTGAAAATTGACATTCTTTTGACGTCAGAGTTACAAATAAAACCACTTCCTCATGTTATCGCTCACCGGAAGTGGTAGTCATAACAGATGACGTTGTAAATATACAGAAACAAGAATATAAAATGTAAGAATTCTAAGAGCGCGCAAGTTTTTTCCCCACTTTTTATGAAAGGTATTGATGGAATCGACTTCATACATATATACCGCAGTACCGGATACCCATGGGTGGATTGCTATAATGTTCACTTTCAAGATGGCGGTTCTAGATTATTATTTTCGGAGACCTATACATTGTCGCTTAATCGACGTCTGTACAAGGGGAGACGTTGTTTTCACTTCTATTTGCAACGTTAAGGCAACGTTGATTAGACGTCGGATTATCCTACTATTCAACGTCTGAAGATAGACGTTGTTTCGATTTCCACAAGCAATCAAACCCCGACCTTGATCCGACATCCGGTGCGATGTCTATTCAATACTGTCCGAACGTCTCAATGTTTACTGGGTAGGTAGACATTGCGATTTCTCCATCCAATAACAACTTTTAAAAGGCAAGGATTTTCGCCTATAGATTTCAAATAAATATTTCAAATTTCAGATTTCAAATAAATATTGACTAACATTTGCATTATTTACTAGAGCCTACTGATTGACCAGGTGCATATCATTAAGAAATTCTACAGCATCTTATTGTTAAATACTGACCTTGAACCCATCTCCAAATGTCAACAGGGTCCTGTTGCCTCAGACGACCGCCTATCCACACATTAAAAGGCGCTGAATTACTTCCCTCGTTGGCCTCAACTAAATCCTGCAATTATCGCCCAACATTCAAATCAAATCAAAAACGTTTTCTAAAGATATGTTTGAAAATTTCTTATCCTACTTTAAAAATAGACATTACTATTCACATAATTTAATGAAAATCTTGAATGAATCATTTTGATATCTACATTATTGATTATTTTGATTACTTTCAATAACTTTAGAACGGGCAATATTTTCAGGGCAAAAATAAGAGAACTTAACCCTTTTGGGAGGAGGGGGAGAGGGGGCACTTGACATCATATGTGTTACCATGAGTGTACAAAAAAACGAGGAAAAGCGGGGTACTTTTGAGCTCAGGCGCGGTCCTCATGGAATGCCAATTCGTTACGAAAAGGAGGAATTTTCATTTAGGACTCTGCGTTTCTCATAAAATGGGGGGTATTATTTCAAAATTAGCACGCCGCATTTAGGGTGCTTTTGGAAAGTCATTGACTTGCATGGCAACCAGTTGGTGCATGAGTGCCCCCCCCCCCCCCCTAGCAGCCGCTACCTTGACGATATTATGCTGCTGGAGATTCGTGATTCTAGCGAGTGTTCTCCCGCTGACCGCCTCGCATTGGCTAAGCGCTGACGCGTGTGTCCGCGATCCACTGTGGTACGTAAAGCACGTCGGAGGGACTGTTGTTGTGTCGAGGATGCCGCTGCACTGTGCATTCGCTAGAATCATCAAGGAATTAAGCCAACATTAGTAGTAGTAATAGTACTAGTAGAGGAAGTAGTAGTAGTAGTAGTAGTAGTAGCAGTGGTAGTAGTAGTAGTAGTAGTAGTAGTAGTAGTAGTAGTAGTAGTAGTAGTAGTAGTAGTAGTAGTAGTAGTAGTAGTAGTAGTAGTAGTAGTGGTAGTGGTAGTAGTAGTAATGGTAGGAGCAGTAGCAGCAGTAGAAGTAGTAATAGTAGTAGCAGAACTAGAAGTACTTTCTTTTTTTCAGTTTTTAATTATTTTTGCAGAGTGGTCTTATTTTTTGAGTTGGTAGCTTTTTTTGTTGGTGGGGGGGGGGGGGGGTGGTTATCCCAAAGTTCCCATATATCTTTGTTTAGCATTGTATTTTTGAAAAAAAAACGAGGTACGGAATAGACTTCAAACATGTTAAGTTTATGATAGTTACAATATTTCTAGCTGGTCAAGCTAGTCAATGAATGTTATGAATTTTGAGACGGAATATGGTCGTGAATAAGAAATTGAGTGAAAAGTTGCCACTTCGGTGTTGTGGAAGAATTCTCCGTTCCAAAGAACCGCCATTTGTGTTTCTTACAATTCTAACATTGGTATTAAACTGAACTTTTAAAATTTTACCTTTTTATGCAAAATCCCTTACGATATAATTTTCTTACTTTACACAGGCAATTCGCGGATTTCTGGAATTAACTGCAAATTATATTTAAAAAAACATTTTTTCAAAAAGACAATATTGAACCTTAAATTAAGATTTAATATAACACTCACCTGCGCTAAAACAAAGTGCAAGCGTACTCAGCAATAAAACTGAAATGTATGAATATTCATCCATGCTCTCTTTGAACAAATTTTAATAAGAAATAGTGAAAAAATAAGATTTTTATCCTTGCATTACTCCTGGTTTTGTTCATATATTTTATATGTTGTTTTAGATATAATAGCAATTCTGTGAGGAAATGGTCACGACACGTTTTCTGATCCAGACCTGTATCCGGGCATTCTATTATGCCCCATTCACCGGGGCTTGCTCACATTAATTGAGTCATGCCTCGTGTATAAATATGTAAATATTTTGTCTCCAACCCAATGCATGTTTTTATTGATTATTTCACTCCCACGTTGTGGGTAATTTGTGTAACTTTTCTCATGCAAATACCTGCACGTACATGCTTTTTTTTATCCTAACACATTATTTACTTTTTATCAGTTGGCTCAGAATGAGCAGATATTTCGTCAAATGCTCTTTTGCGTTAGTCCTATTATTGTCACTCGTCATTGATTATCAGGTTTCCCAGGGCTAATCCCAAAATAGCTTCCAGGATTGGACTCATTGATTCATAGCTTGGACACAGTCGACCGGTTTCAGCAGAAATCTGTGATTCGACATTCACCATTGAGCTGTTTGATCCTCAGCTCTTATCTTTATTGTCTCTCTTCTATTGGGGTTAAATCTCAATGTAGGAGGGGGGGGGGGGGGGAAGGGGGGGCACTCACGTACCAAGTAGTTACCATGCGTGTTCGTGACTTTTAAAAAAAAAAAAAAGACAACCTCTGAAAGCGGAGTTTTAAGTTTGGAATAATAACCCCTTTTTAATCAAACGCGGAATGCATTTTCTAAAGAACCACCCTTTTGTGGGAAACGCGGAGTACTGAATGAAAATGATCCCTCCTTTAAAACGAAAGGTCGGATCGCGCCTGGCCTCATACTCTTCTGAACGTTTTTTTTTTTTTTTTTTTTTTTTTTTTTGACACGCGTGGTAACACATGTGGTACCAAGTGGGCTTCCATGGTTTAAGTATAACAACTTATAGATTCGGTGATAAGAATAATCAAGGCAAAGAGAAGATAAGCGATTCCTCGATATTATGAGTGGAAATATCCATATTCTCAATCCCTAGCCAACAACAATTTTGAACCTATAAACTTTGACACTGCGTCGTATGGATGTTTGAAATAAACTTGGAATTAATAATGGAATAAAATATTGCTCACAACGGTATAAAGACGTTGGAAAAACGCTCGTACGATATTGTACAGACGACGCCTGTTATAGGCGTCAGAAGAGCAAAGTTACATAGATGTTGGAAAAGAGCGTACTATAGACGCCGGGTATTACACAGATGGCGAGAAAAGGATGTTATACAGACGTTGGGAGAAGGATGGGTGATTTTATATGGACGCAAGAAGGGAGAAATTATATAGACGTTGGGAGGACGTGTTACATAAAGGTAAGGAGGGCGATGCTCTATAAACGTAAGATGGACGAAGTTGCATAGACGTGAGGAGATAGATGTTATATAGATGTAAGAAGGGGGGTGTTATATAGACATAAGGAGGAGCATGTTATATAGACGTAAGGAGGGAGAAATTATGTGGACGTAAGGAGGGCAATGTTATATAAAAGTGGGGATAGTGATGTTATATAGACGTAAGGAGGGGCACGTTATATAGACGTAAGGAGGGAGATCTCATGTAGAGTCAGGAGGGGATGTAACTTAGACGTGGGGATAGTGATGTTATATAGACGTAAAGAGGAAAATGTCATATAGACCTCAGGTAGGCGATGTTATATAAACGCATGGAGAATGATGTTATATAGACGTGAGGAGGGGATATTTTGTAGGCGAAAGGAGGGTGGCGTTTTATAAACGTAAGGAAGACAATATCATATTCACGTGGTAGGGCGGTGTTACATAGATGTAAGGAGGATGGTGTTACAGAGACGGAAAAATCTTGATGTTATATAGACGTATGGAGGACGGTGTTATATAAATGTAGGGAGGGCTATGTTGTATAGACTTAAGGAGGGTGATATTATAGACAAAGAAGTAGGGCAGTGTTACATAGACGCAAGAAAGACTGAGATATATGGATGTGGGGAGGGTGATGTTAATGACACGTAAGGAGTGTGATAATGTATAGACGTAAGGAGGGCGATGCTAAATGGACGTAAAGATTGCGGTGTTATATACGCGTAAAAAGGGCGATTTTATATAAACGTATGGAGTGTGATGTTATTCAGACTTAAGTAGCACGATGTTATATAGACTAAGGCGCGCTCGTTTCAATGTAACAAAGATATTTTTAACACAAAGGTGCATATTAATTACGAATCGGTTGAACTGGAAAGCTAGTCGTGCAATGCGTGGCCTTTTAGAACAACATACCCTAATTACAATGATGAAGTCGGAAGCGAGACGAGAAAGATGGTTTAACATGGAAACACAAAGCGCACTGTTGCTCGTCGTTATGAACGAAAAGCTAGAAAACGGACAATAATCAGAATAAAGCTGTTTTTCGGGTTAAGTGTGATGACTCTAACCATATTCTGAACAATACCAAGAAAGTCTTTCTCATTGGTGGAGTTATATCCCATGAAAAGGACCAAAAGACACTTTTCAGAGTGATGAATACTATCACGCACCGCAAAAAAGGGAACCCCCTCCCAGATCATTCTTCATCTTTTGAATTTGCAAACAATTTTACTGACTATTTTAGGGGCAAAGTGGATAATATTCAAAAGCGTTTTAGTGAAAACATTGACTCGGCTTTCGAATTTGATGAACATTTGTCGGTGAGAGATGCATTGCTTAGTAGCTTCCCACCGTTGAGAGAAGACTAAGTTCGTACATTGATATACCAGGCAAACACAACATCCTGTGAATTAGACACCATACTGATATTCTAAAGGCCTGCCTCACTGAACCTTTACCCATCATTACTCGCATGGTTAAATTTTCTTTAAAAACTGGATGCATACCACAATTTTTCAAGCATCTTTTTTACAAAATGATAAAGAAAACCCACACTGTCACGTGAGTTGAAAAGTTATAGACCTGTGTCAAACCTATCTTTCTTATCAAAAGTGATTAAACACGCTGTCAGAAATCAACTCCTAGAGCACATTTAGGAGCATGATTCTTGAGAAGAGCTGCAGTCGGCTTACAAGAAAGGACATAGTTCAGAGACTGTACTTCTAAAGGGGTTTGATATGTTGAAGGCTGTAGATCGCTGCGAAGGTGTCTACATAGTGCTGCATTTGACACCGTGAACCACGCGATTTTATAAAGCGTCTCAATCAAGCCATGAAAGTGTCCCATACTGCGTTATCTTGTTTCTACTCATGCTTAGACAGGCGTACAGCAAAAGTGCGCATTAAAGGTCAGTACTTCAAAGAGGAGCGTTTAACCAGGATGTACCACAAAATTCCTGGCTTGGCCCTTGATTATAGATGGACCATACGAAGCCACTTGATGCGCTCATTAGGATGCTATCTCTCCTCTCCCATTTGTGTACAGAATAATTCATCACTAAAGAGGAGCTCGAAAATAAAACTGGGATATGTGAAATCTCGAAATGGATTCTGAACAATGAATTAAGTAAACATCAGTGGAGACAAAACTAAATTTTCGGTTTTTAGCAGCAAGCGGAATTTGTTTCAGATCTTAGTAGATAGTCTAGAAGTATTGGGTGACAGCATCCAAGCAGTTTCTCGTGCAAAAAGTCTTAGAATAGTTCTGTAATTTCATTTGTCGATGGAAAAACATGTTCAGCAACTGAGGAAATTGTTTTTATTATCTGAACTCGGTAAAAAAATATTCTAGTTTTTTCGCTCATGATCCAACAAAAACGCTTGTACATGCCCTTGTTATATCTAAGCTAGGCTATTGCAATAGCCTTTTAATTAATACCCCAGGTAAGCTAATCGACATTTTGCGGCATATAATGCACGTGTCCTTAAATATAGGAGAACCACTCCATATCCTCATCTCCTAGCACTAGCTACGTGTCTCTGAGTTCCAGATACTGCTGATCACGTACAAGGCGCTTAACAGTGAAGCTCCGAGTTATGTTAAGGAATTGCCGATACCATACCATCCAAGTAGATTCACTGATATTGAGTGTAGCCAAAACGAGGCTGAAATATGGTGAAAGAGCTTTTAGCTACTCTGCCCCAGCACTGAGAAATATGTTGCGAAAACACATAAGAGCTGAACGGTCATTAACTCAATTCAAAAGTTTACTTGAAACACACATGTTTCGGTGGGCTTACAATTGTGCGCTTAGTGGCCCGGCTGAAAAAGCGTGTTACAAGAAATACTCTGATGATGATGATGACGATGATGATGATGATGATGATGATGATGATGATGATGATGATGATGATGATGATGATGATGATGATGATGATGATGATGATGATGATGATGATGATGATGATGATGATGATGATGATGATGATGATGATGATGATGATGAGCAACATTGGGATGCATTCATTCAAAAACATCAGCATTAAATATAGCATTTGAACGTAATATTGTGTGGAACATTAATATGCAACATGAGTGATCTCAGAATGTGATATGCTAAGGTGCATTTAAAGTGTTACATTGCAATAGAATTAGTTTATCAGTAATTAAACAAAAGCACTGGAAGTGATATCAGAATGCAATACTGTAACTAACATAAGAAGGTAATGTAATAAGCTCGACTGCAACGCAGGAGTAACAAAAACGGTGACGGTATGATCACATTACACTTTCTGTTTATGAGCTCGCTCATGTACGTCGTTTTTTAGTGGAATGGCAATTCTTCACAATTCTTTAACAAAAAGAATGGTTTATCTGTCTGACAGTTGTATGTTGGTTCTTCCCGTCTTAAGTGATATTTTTCACTGTGTTTTAAAACTCAAACAATCAATCGAAGTTAGTAAAATATTGTCAATATAATCAAAGATTGGAAAAGTTGCAAATAGAAGTCGAAACAATGTTAATTTCCCAACGCTGTATAGATATGTATATAAAGATTTTTTCAAAGGTGGGTGGGAACAAACGTGAGCACTCCTGAAAATGATTTTTTTCTTCTTTTTGGTCTATTTTCGAAACTTCTTGTCATGGCTTCTATTCTTGGTGAGCGCTAAAATGATGCGGTTCATGTTTATGACCCCGACATCTATATAACATCAATTTTGTTGAAGTCTTTTCAATATTGTACTAAAGACGTTTATTTCATATCGGAGAAGGTGGGGGTTTGTAGTTGCGCCCGAAAGTGACGTCCAAAGAGCGTATCTTGTCCAACGAATGTTTAGTGCTGTGTCAAAGAAATGTATTAGACATTGATACATGGTCGTGTCTCATGGCAACGAAATCAGAACCAGATCACAATCAGATTCAATGATCTAGTTGGTCGGGTCGATGTCACAACCTCAAATCGACGTTACATCGACCTCGAAATGTTTGGTTGCTAAATATATATGGCAACGACTAAGGCCAATAGGGTTATTTTAGAAAGAGTGCATCACATAAATTGCCAAATATAAATTGCGACGCAAAATTTTTATGGTCAAATAACAATTTTTTCTCAAAGAGAAATAGATGTTTCCTTGAGATCCGGATATAGAATCTCCCATTATCACCCACAAAAATAATAATTCAACAATTGCAAAACCACTCTTTTCTTAAGTTTGGTAGTTTCATTGTGGTCGAAAACAATCAGCCAGGAAACTTCTTAGTGTGCTTTTAAAGGAAAGCCTCGCTAGTTCGAACCTCGGTGTCCTGGAACGTGCGCTGCAAGATCCACGCCATTGAAAGTTGAGATTAATTACTGAATCTTCAATCTTCAATCAGTACTCCGAATAAGCTGAAAAGCCGTCTTGGAGGTGACATCTCAACAAGTGCAAACTAATAACTGCTTGGTGCAAATTAAAACACTAAAATCCACTAAAATCGTATACAGCTTATTCGGCGATTGTCCAGGTGTTTGTTGTAGGCAGTTCCACCCAGGAACGTGGCGTAATCAAGTCAGTTACTGCTTTTTTGAAAGCACTTGGACATTTTGTTATTTGCTCTGCTTGTGATAGTGTGTTCGATCTCACATAAGACGAATCGATCTCATATAAAACTGGTACTTGAAAACATCCGAGTGGAGAGACTGGGGTATAAAATACTGGTTTGGGGATCGGGGGTTTGCATGCACCATTTTCGGAAATTGGATATTTACTAAACCATAGCGAATCTTGTGGAACATGGAAAGGTCAGTGATCGTTCTTCTGTGTTGGAGAGGCAGCCATCCTAATGATGTAAGCTTATCAGGGCTTCTGGACCATATTCATGATAATGCAGTACGAATCGTCCTGCGTTGAACATTTTCTATTTTGTCGATATTCCTTGTTGTGTGCGGGTTCCATCAAGATGAGGCATAGTCTAGATGCGGCCTTACAAGGGCTTTGTAGGCAGATTTTTTTACTTTCGCGGAGCACATGTACAAGTTTCGTCGACATAGGTTCAGGATAGTGCTTGCTTTTTTGCAATCTCGTCGATGTGGGTATTAAAGTTTAGACGACTGTCAAGATGGACACCGAGATATTTATAAGAGTCGATACTTTCTAAGTAGTGATAGTCGCAATCGCTGGTGGGGTTCTGTACTTTAGACATACGGTAGCCGAACATAAGTTTGTGCTTGGTTCGGCGAGTGAATCGTAACACATTGCATTTTTCTGCATTGGAACGCATTTGCCACCTGTCTGCCCAATATTGTAGCTTGTCTAGGTCAGCCTGAAGGGATAACGCGTCTTCTTCGGAGCGAACAGCGCGGTAAATGGCACTATCGTCGGCAAAGAGGCGAATTGGGTTTTTGAGGCCGTCTTCGATATCATTAATAAAAAGCAGGAACAATAAGGGGCCAAATACTGTTCCTTGTGGCACACCAGAAGTCACTTTAGCAACACCTGACTCAAAACCGTTGACCACTACTGATTGGGCCCTGTTAGTGAGAAAGGCTTCGATCCAAGCTACAGTGCTACCAGTGATACCATAACTTTGAAATTTGATGAGCAGTCGCTGGTGTGGTACCACGCCGAATGCTTTGCTAAAGTCTAACAGGATGGTATCTATCTGCCCCGGGCCTGTGTTGAGGACAGTTGACCAGTCATGCATGGCTTCTATCAACTGTGTGGTACACGATATGCCTCCTCTAAATCCATGCTGTTTGCTAGTTATTATGCTGAACATGTTACAATGCCTCCATATATGAGGACATATGATATGTTCCATGACTTTGCAAGGAATCGAGGTTAAGGAGACAGGCCGATAGTTGCTAGGTTTATCCTTGACTCCCTTTTTGTAAATTGGGCATATATTTGCGTGTGTCCAAGATTTTGGAACTGTAGACATGTGAACCGATTTTGTAAATAAATGCAAATATAATGGAGCCAGCTCGGAGGCACACTCTTTCAGGAAACGCGCCGCAATTCCATCTGGTCCCGATGCTTTGTTAGGGTTTAAGGACCTTAAGAGTTTTTGTATTCCCTCAACACCTACAGAGATATCGTCAATGTCAGGGAAGCGCTTTTCTAAGATTGGTATCTTTTCAGTCGCCTCGTTAGTAAATACGTATTTGAACTGTGTTTGGAGTGCTTCTGCTTTTTTGAATCACAATTGGCGATTTTATCATTTATCTTTAATGCTGGGATGCCATGCTTTTCTTTTCGTGATTGTTTGATATAGTTCCAAAATGATTTGGAGTTTTCTTCAAATTGACTATCGATATCTTCCACATAATTCCTATGATTTTTTACGAATTGTTTGCTTTACCAAACGCCGCAATTTCATAAAGTGTTCCCAGTCACGAGGGCTTTTTTATTTTGCCGCTGTGTATGCCTTGTCACGTTTATTTTGGAGATTCTTGATATTCTTATTTATCCAGGGATACGACATCTTGGATCGAGAAAGTTTGCGAAGGATTTTTGTTTCCAAGATAGACAAAATACCGTTTTCAATATACGAATAGTTTTCTTGGACGCTAAGATCATCAGGGTTTCGCGCAAAATACTGATCTTGCAAGGTTTTGGCAGCAGATTTCACATCTTCCCAGTTGGCTTTATTATACTGAAAGATTTTACGAGGGGGGGGGGGGGGGGGGCTTACAACGTTCTTTGGCGCCAGATCAATTTCTGATACGACAATGTTGTGGTCGGACATTCCAGGAAAACTCTTGACGGAGGTGACTGATGCTGGGTTATTGGTCAGGAACAAATCGAGGATATGGTTTGAGGAGGGATGCGTCACATCTTGAACATGTTGTGATAACGCATGGTCTCTGAAACACTCCAATAAATATTCGCATTGTGATTTGTCACCACCGTAGGTTACGGCACATGATGCCCAGTCTATAGCGGGTAGATTGAAGTCGCCTGCGATGTATGGAGGTACATTTTCACTACTGCGTGTAATTTCACATATACTACGATTTAGTTCTTTGAGTGATGCAATTTTGGAGTTTGGCGGACGATAAAAAGACGCGAGGTTTGCATATTTTCCGTTAATTAATTTGATTTTAGACCATTCAACTTCGGTATCAAATGCGTCATAAGTATGTTCGATTTATTCAAATTCTTTCCGAGCAAGAATAAACACTCCTCCTTCATGACTATCCCTATCCTTGCAGAAGATAGTGTAGTTTTGAGGGAACGCTTCGCATGAAGCTACGTCACTTGATAATTTAGACTCTTGGCCAAATACAACGTGGGGTGAATGCCTGTCTATTATACTAAAGAGTTCTGCACGTTTATCAAAACTCCGAATACTATCACAATTTACGGACACCATAAGAAGCTTATCTTGGTTATTTTCCTTTTTCGCTTCCTTTGTTGGCGTTGATGTGGCTTTGGGGCAGGTTTAAATTATGATGGTGATGATGGGAGGACTAGAGTTTCATGCATTTTTGTATCGCGGTGTGGTGTGTCGTCTGACAGCAAGTTGAAGGAATTTACACTGGCAAAGTTCGAATCAGGTTGTGACACAAAGGCAAGATATGAAGGGCGATCACAATGTGTACATATCCAAACAAGGCTAGAGTGGTTGATAAACCGAGAGTGAGAGTGCGTTGACATACCAATACATTTTGTATGATACCATGTATCACACTTGTCGCAGGCTATGGCATTCTGATTTGCTTCCACTTCCCGATGACACACCCCGCATGGGTACTGGGGGCTGAGTGGACCAGGGTTTGGGTTTATGTCACCACACAGAAGCAATACGAGAAACGAGAGCGACCGTGGTTTATTAATCTGCATATTTTTTGTAACAACTGGTGTGAAGCTTTTACGGAAAGCAAGCAGGTACAACTTGTTTCCGATGGAAGATTCGGCTTCATGCTTTGGGGTAAAAGAGGCTAGCTGACCATGAATAAAAATAGAAAGGACAAGCAGTGCAAGCGCAACCATGTTGCTTGTAGATTCCAGTAGCTACCAACAAGCAGTGATGATGGTACGCAATAGTGGAATTTTTTTTTGTTGTTAGTTTCCCGCCAAATCCAGTGAACGATAAATGGTGATGCAGTATAGAAGACCGATTTCCAAATAATCACAAATGCTTTTCACAATGAGTTTTCAAACGAAGTAATCACTACATAATCCAGAAACGCTAAGTAGTGTTTCCGATGAGAAGGCTCGACGCTATTTCGTTAAATATGGATGGATACGACAATTTATTTTTCAGTATGCCTGCAGCCTGTGACATCTGAAATGCTATTACTGAAACTGTGACTCTTTCTGTCCTAGGAAGATAGAAAGGAGAAACACAGCGGATCTGGAGAATTAAGGAGGTCAAATCCTATTCACACCTTTCCTCGGCAACGGTTTGCAGTTGGAAAAGAATGATAAAATGTTTTCCGGATGTCGAGGCCTTTGTTCGTTACTGTACGGTTATTGTCGCAAACGTAAACAAGAAAAATATTTCCTGGTTTCATTTCCGCGTTATTTGCTTGTTTGCTTCTTGTGAGTGCTTTATTTGATATCTTTTTTAAATTTTTGGGATTTAGCAGTTGCTGCAGATTTTTGTGTATCATCTGTACTTATATTTAGGCATATCTGATGTGTTTTTGAATGGGCGTTCCTGTCATACAGCCATTTGGGCGTGACGATGAGCCAAATCAAACTTTTAGGCGTTTCCAATTAGAAGACGCAAAAATTCTACGTTAAAATAATGTCCCATTTTTCTTGCACAAAGTAGCCATCTGGTTTTAACAACCTGTATGCTATTTTAAAAAATTATTTAAAGTTTAGCAAATACGTTCAAGTTTCAATTGCTTTTACGTATGTTCCGAGTATGAGCTATTTTTTCTATATTTTTCTATAACTTCTTTCATTTTTACCCGGTTACGTGGCAGGCTAAATTCAAAATTCTTGCGCATTTTATTCGAAACACCCAAAGTGTGATTTTGCGTATAGACGTGCACGTATAAGCCAAATGACATTTTGGGCGTTCCGAAAACAATGCGCAAAAATTCTGCGTTTCGAACACAAAATAACGGGGTAAAGTGAAAGAAATGATAAGGGGATTTCGCGTAAATGTCAAATGTCTCTTGCATCAAATAGCAATCGTATTTTTAACAACCCATGTGCTATTTTAAAAATTTAAATAATTTAAAAATAATACACAAAATACGTGGCACATGCAAATAGAAAATTCCCGTTTTATCAGAATGTTTCTCACAATGTCGTGAAAAAGAAACAGAATGACATGTACGCGTAAAATAGTTTCTCAAAGCTCAGATGTGTTTATTAATAAGTGGATTCATAGTTTCGTTAAGGAGATTTACGCAAAATGGGGCTCCAGTCAGAAATTAAATATTTCCTCCTTATCGCTTGTAAAAATCTTTAAAATTTACTCATTTGCATCCATCGGAATGGTTCGAAACTGCTGTTGTACTTCTTTACATATTAAAAATTGGCTGAAAAGACATTTTGCCAGGAAATAATTTGGTGAAACGTTTAAACAAATGGAAGAAAAACTTACTTGGAAATAAAGATAACTTTGCTAGAAAGGGAGGAGATAGAATTGTTTACAGTATATCATAATTGGTCACAACAAAATGTTACATTCCGACTCCACTAAATAAACGATCTGCAAATTTGACAATCCTTTCGACTAAATTATACATTATTTTGCGAAAGTTGCACAAAAAAATTTGTATTATTAATACGTGAACTCTTGATGGTATGTGAGTAATTGTATTTAAAGGGAATTACAGTTTCTTGAGTTTTATCCTTGTCAGTTCGTTACAAATTAACTGAACTGATTTGCAGTCGAAACGAAACCAGGGTTCATAGGCCACCTGGAAAACCTGGAAAACCTGGAATTTTTTCAATACCTGGAAAAATCATGGAAAAATCATGGAATTTATAAAAAAGGCCAAAAATCATGGAAAAATCATGGAAAACGAAAATGGGTAATCATTTTTCAATTTCCAAGAAAACTGTCATTTTTGAGAACGCTGCAAATCCGTTGAGAAAATTGTTTGCAAATGGGTGGGGGGGGGGGGGGGGAGTGTCAAGCCAGAAGCACATCTTGACTCGATGAGCCTCACATAGCTCATTTTGTATTTTACAGAATTAAAAATGGGTTGAAACTGTTTTTTCGTTAATTTTTTTATATATATATCCGTGAAAACCTCACAAAAACAATACCTGGAAAAAAATTTGAGAGCCTGGAAAAATCATGGAATTTGATTTTGAAAATCGACTATGAACCCTGGAAACAGCAATTGGAAAAATTTTAAAATTGTAAATTAATATAACTCAGTTTTGAATAAAAAAGGGTACAGTGATGCTTTGGTTACTGGGAGACTGATGGGACCTTTTTTTTCTGTGTAACGATTTAGAGATGGATAAGTTTGTTCAGTAAGTTTATCAAAAGACCTCATCTTATCTCTAAAGCTTCTAAACTGCAACATGTCGTGTTTTGCTTTTTACTTCTGTTTTGATACAGCGTTATCTTGGCTATTGCATTTGCTGTGTAAAACGTAGGGAAAATGTACAACGCTCCAGCACAGGGTTATTCCACTTCAGGTAATATTCAGATAATAAGATTCATATTCTGGTACAATTCATCTTGTTCAACAATAAAGGTTTCACGTGAAAAAAAAATCGCGTAAAATTTGCTGATGGTAGTGTAAAGAAAGGCCAGTGTTGAAAAATGAAAAATAATTATGAACATTTTATTAGTTGAACATTATCAGCAAGACGCATCAAATTGTTGTCCATTTATTTAGGCTGAAAGCTGTTTTTGAAGTGCATTTCCTTTACAGTTTGAGAACCTTGTTAGCTCATTACGCTACTGTGGTTTGTTATTGTAGTTTTCGACAACGGGGCTTATAACCCTGCCTACCCTCCGGAGCAGTCTGTCTACCCTCCAGCCGCAGCAGCATACCAAGCCCCGCCTCCTAAAGCCCCGCCTCCTAGCTACAACAATGCCACTAGGCAAGCCCCGCCCACAGTCTCAGCCAGAGTGGATGACGCTGAGGCACCTAGTTTCGCTGGAAGGGGATTTTCCGATAAAGCAATACGTCATAGATTTATACGGAAGGTAAGCTGTTTGAAAAAGATGACCGACTAATAGTGTAGATGCTTTGTGATGTGCGTACCCCCGCACATGATCACCGTTATATGAACCGCTAACTATGGAGTGTGTTTCTAATAACTCCACAGGCATTTCCCTACCTGATATCTGTTACACCTGTTAGTAGTTTATTTGCAGTACACGGTGAATATTGTCGATCCATCACTCCAGCGTGCATTTAAACCGTATGATTTAAAATAATAATTCTGAGGCAACTAAAAAAGTCAGATGCGTTTTGGTAGGCTATTCCGGAACAGAGTGCTGACACTGCTAATGCCAAGTAAATCAGTAATGCTTCATTTATATATATATATATATATATATATATATATATATATATATATATATATATATATATATATATATGCAGTTATTTTGATTGTAAGACTTGACAGCAGGAAAGGCACGAACTGAAAGTTTAAACTCCGGCCGGCCGGTGGGGTTGGGGGGGGGGGGGGATGGGGTGCTATTTTGTGTGTGTTTTTTCCTTTCATTCCAATTGAAAAAGTAACAAGGATTCGGGGAACACACAGTGTGTATGTGACTGGATCCGGTAAGGGTGCAAAAATGTGATTATATCCCAGCATTTCTTTTGCAGGTGTATCTCATTCTGACGTCACAGCTTTTGGTTACACTGGCGTTTATCGCTTTCTTCTTGTTTCAGTAAGTTATTGTATTGATTTATTTAGATTATTTATTTTTTTTCCAATTCGTCCGAGTACATAACCAAGTTTGAACTTTACGTTTATATATTTTTTTCATTTTTATATTTATTTTTTAATTAAAATATCTGTTGTTGTTTTTGAATAACCAACAAGTTTGGACCACATGCGAGGTGTAATGAAAGTTCAAAGAGACTTTTATTTATTTCTTGGACTTTTCTAATTTGAGGTGCCATTTTTTTCGATTTGATGATACGGTATAATTCTAAGGGATACCAATGTCTGGGAAGAATTATGGTCTCACCGGGATACACATCTTAATTCTAGTTATAATGAAATCTAGTAACAAGCACATATAAACAATGTATTGCTTTTGATTTTGTTATTATTCACCGTTTTGTGTTGCAGGCGTACATAGTGCGCAGAAATTTCAACATTTGGTCGCATAATGTCAAGTTTTATTACTAAGCTAAGATTGAGAAAGGTTGGCATCCAGTTAGACGCAGAATTTTAATACCTGTCGCAAACACTGCCATTTTTTTTTTTTTTTTCAGCGAACCAACCAAAGAGTGGGTACAGAAACATAGCTGGTTTTACTTCATTTCATAGTAAGTAAACAGAGTCCCTTTTTTGTAATTGAAATTGCCAAAAAGATATATGAATTGATGAGTGTGATTCATGACCCTTGCATCCTCACACACGAACCCGCTTTTGGCGCAGATAAAAACGCTAAATACACTCGTAAAGTGAAAACACCAGCAACTGTTTGTATGGCTAAAAAAAAAACGAATCATCATTGGTCGATTATCAGCACAGTAGCGTTACTTTTATTTTGACCTTGACCCAGTTTCAAGTTCGCAATGACCGCCATCTTAGATTTATAATTCCGGTTGGGGCTGTTTGCGATAGGTTGCTAATTTGACCTTAACCCATTTTCAAAAGCACACTGGACGTAGTCCTGACCGGATGTGGATGATAGGGGGGGGGGGGCGGGGGGGGGGGAGGGGGGAAAGCTGTTCGCCTTTTACAGTGGGTTGTTTATGCGTGTTTATGTGTGTTTATGTGTGTTTATGTGTGGTTTACCACAAACCACACCTTCCATTTGCAGCGCCATATTTTTGGTCACGTACATCACGCTGGTGTGCTGCAAGAACGTGCGCAGAAAAACGCCAGGGAATTACATTTGTCTCGTTATTTTTGTGAGTTATTTTTATACCATTTATTCAAAATATAAGTTTTAGTCGTTATTTGCAAGCAGTTTAACTTTGTTTACTATCTGTGGGTTATCACGGACAGTCATTAAGTACATATTACGTACATAGTAAGTACACATTTGAAATATCTTAATTGTGATGAATGAGGTGTAATGAGGCTGCAGTTGGGTCCTCAGTACTTATGAAGTATCAATGATTTTAAAATGAAGTTTCAGTTTGACGAAAAAAATCTTTAGATAGTGTGTGTTGGGGAGGGAGGAGGTAGGGAGGAGTTGAAACAATTACTATTTATAACTTCGATTTTTTTTGTTCAATGACTTAATCCATGCGTTCACAGTTGGACATTATGTCGACAGCATATGCCGTTACACTATTTATTATTTTTTTGTATCCAGACACTGGCGTTTTCTTACATGGCCGCCACTATCTCCAGCTACTACGATATCGAGGCGGTGCTCATCGCCATGGGCATCACGTGTGGCGTGTGTGTCGGCGTCACCATCTTCGCTGTCCAGACCAAAGTACACCCAATTTATGGATATAATAATCCGCCCACGCCAAAAAAAAAAAAAAAAAAAAAGAGAGAGAGAGAGAGAGAGAGAGGGATAATTACCGTTGTTGTTGAACAGCTGACTTTCAAAGAGTTAAATCTGTTATGTATAAATACAAGACGGATGTATATAAAAAGTAGTGCCTTTCTGTCAATGAGAGTACTATTTTTTAAATCGTTGGTCGGCGGAGCAAAAAGACCTAGTAAAAGAGACCAAACCGTCGTAGACGTCGGGTGTGAGACAACGAAGAAATAACGTAATGGAAGTAAAACCTGAAATTAATAATATAATGCGTGCAAGAGAAACAAAAGACTTTTTTTTTTGGGGGGGGGGGTTATTTAACTGAAAATATATGACACATGTGGCGATGTATACCGTTCGTTTGTGTAATAGGAAATGCTTGAAACTGTGTGGTGTACATAAACGCGGAATAACTAAAAATACGCAGTACTTATTACAATAGTACTTACACAACAGAATGAAAAGCACGATGACGTTTGCACGGATATTCTCTGGCCTGCAGTCTGCCGCCGCTTGCTTGTGTGTAAGTGTAAGAACATGTCTCTGTTTGCAGTTTGACTTCACACGCTGCGGCGGATTACTCTTCGTTTTACTTCTCGTTCTGTTGTTGTTTGGTCTGTCGATGATCATTGTATTCGCGGTTAACCCTGACGACAGGACGGCAAAAGTAAGTATTCATCAACAAAGGCAATGTACTGATAAATAGTGAGTATTCGCGAATTATGAAAGAAATATTTCTTTCACAGATACTCACCTTTTCAGTACATTGCGTATATTCGTGAATATTTATAATTTCAGTACATAGCGTATGTTCGCGAACATATATTTTCTTTGATGTAGAATATGACTTTATATCTTCTTTCATGTAGAATGTTACTTGATATTTTCTTTCATGTAAAATATTTATTTATATTTTCTTTGATGTAGAATATGACTTTATATTTTCTTTCATGTAGAATGTTACTCCTTGCAGATATTGCAGATTGTCTACGGCAGTCTCGGGGCTCTCGTCTTCTCTCTGGTAAGTCAGTGCAAACAACCGCAAACTGTGAAAAGCAATAGGGTTTGTGTGACGTCAGTGAATGATTGAGAGCCAGATGCATGTAGTGTGGAGATCTCTTGACGACAGTCAGATGGAGACCGAAATAACCGAAATATCCGATGTCTTCGGTCGGGGCTCGATTGCGAACCCTAGTTTTTAGACTCCTCATTGGTAGTTAGTAGTAGCAGAATAACTGCGTAAGTATTTCGCGGACATCTTGTTTAGTTCTTTTCTTTTTCTTTTTTTTTCGGAGATTAGCGATTCTTGATTTATTGAAACATCTTTACTCCATCGAGCTCTTGTGTATTGTTAAATCTTACATTAAACAGGTCACCTAAGTAAAATAATATGGGAGGGCGGCACTCAATATGAGGGATTTTTTTATTATTTTTTTTTTTGGGGGGTGGGGGGCGTCAGGTAGTTCTAGCGGGATTTGCACTACATTTGCCGCATCGGAAAGGGCACAAATGGTGAGTGGGGGCAGGGGGGAGGGAGAAGGGGCGGAGAAGGGGGGAGGGGAGATTTGATAAGATAGAAACACACATAGCGGTATCCCCAGTGGGTGGGCGGAATAAGGAGGGGATCTAACAAACAACAGACCCGAACTATCAGTCAGGATTAGCTGTAGATAACCATCGCTGTGTGTTTGCTGCTTTAGTTTCTGGCGTATGACACTCAGATGGTTGTGGGCGGCAAACGACACGAGTACAGCGAGGAGGATTACATCGCCGCCGCCGTGCAGCTGTACCTGGATGTCGTCTACATCTTCCTCTTCATTCTCACCGCCTTGGGCGGAAGTAAATAACGCGACTTCAATGAAACAAACACCCCCCCCCACACCCACCCCCGATTATCGCTCAGTGAATTCACAGTATAATGCGAGTCACATCTTATTCTACATGCTTACCTGTGGGTTGGGGGTAAATAGCCACTTCCTGTGGCGGAAGTAGATAGTGCCATCTTAAAAGAACTTTATATCGTTCACTGATTAATGGTCACTGCGAGTGATGTGTAGATCTTTATGTTTGTCCTTATAACCGAGGGTGGAGAAAATAGTGTGCCTTGGGTGTAAAAAGCCCTATTATCGCTCAGCGAATCGGTAGTATGGGAGTAAATATGTCGCCATGGAAACAAAATCTTCTGATTATCGCTTGGTGAATCCTAAAAAAGAAACGCGGATGTTGTCATTCGCACCAAACCCAGGACATCATCAGCCTTGGAAAAAAACCCTATTATCGCTCAGAGAACACACAGCAAAAAAAAAATAAAAAATAAAAAAAGGAGAAAAAACGAACCCTGCATCTTTATGTACCAGAAGTGCAAAAAAAAGTAGATAATCGCTGAACCAATAGAAGGTACAGTAGTGAAAATTAAAAGTGGAATTAGTTCTGTATTATCGCTCATCGAACCAGAGCTAAGGAGTAGCGATTCCTTCCCCTTTTATCGCCCAGCAGGAAGTACAAACACTATAAATATTTTTAACAAATAGAAAAAAATAATAGACTGGAGTGAAAAACTCTCTTATCGCTCAGAAGGAAATATTTCCCTCAATCTGCCGTCCCGTAGCAACGCTCAAGGCCCACTTATTGTTCAAAATCGTATGGTGTATTCGCTGAAAAGGAAATTTTGAAAGACGGGGTAGTTTTTTCCAAATAGACAACGGTTCGAATGTATACGATGAAAAAGAGAAGAGTGTATTTTGTTTGTTCTGTTAATTTCAAAACAGAGATAGTATTTCTATGGGTATTATTACATCGAATTGTTGATATTGCATTTTGAGATATTTGTTTTTTTTTTTTTTGTGATGTGTGAAAGTACTTACAGTTATGTAGATATGTGAAATGTACTCCATATTGGTATGTCATACGTCATGAAAATTTCAGATATCTTTTGTTGTAGTAGGGATGAACCTCCTCCTCCCCAACCCCATCCCCCCCCCCCCCTCCCATACACACACTATCCTGACACACACATCAACCCACCGAAACCTAATTATTTTATTTAGTGTCAGAACAAAGCCAGCTCATATTAAACGATGGCTATCCTTTGTTCAAACATTTTAATTTCTTGCAATGGTGTGAGATATGGCGGTTTGGGGGTGGGGGGGGGGGAAGGGGCAGTTCTTGGACGAGTGGAATTTCCGTGTCTCCAGTACGTTTCTATAAAGGGTCCTCCTTAAAACCCCACTCTGCACCCCACCCCTATCCCTCTACCCTCAACCATTCACCAATTTTGAATAGTGTTTGTGTTTATATTATAAAATGTTAAAGAAATGTTTTAATCGCCCCTTAAGAATGTGTCAAAAAATGGAGTTCAGAAGAAAAATGAGTACTCTGTGTACTGTGTGTACTGTGAGTACCGTGTATGCTGTGAGTACTGTGTACTGTGGATATTATGTGTGCTGTGAGTACTGTGTATACTGTGAGTACTGTGTATACTGTGAGTACTGTGTATACTGCAAGTTCGACACTCCTTTACAATGATTGGTTTATTCTGTTCTGTGTTTCTTTGGAACGGATAAAGAGTTTAATTTGAAAAAAAAAAGTTAGAAAATGCTCTAAATAGCAACAGTAAAAGGTTAAAACGATATGTGAAAAACTAGTACATTTATGCTCTGAATGAAAACACTTCTTTGTGTCATTGCCAATAGCTCCCCCCCCTCCCCCGTCCCCTCTAGCCCTCACCCACTCCTCCCACACAAACAAGTTGTTGTGACTGCATTTATTGTGATCTGTCGGAACTGTGATCATTGTTGAACTATTGAAGAAAAAAAAACAACTGTAAAATGTCATTGACTTAGATCTTAGTGTTTAAATGATTAAGCTTAGAAGTATTCAAGACGTAAAGTTAATCAGTACGCATACTTTTATGTGACGTCACAGCCAATTTAATGTGCTTTGTAAATAAAAAAAAAACGTGTTGGAGAAGGAAATATTAATGTGAAAAGGTACTATTTTTTTTTTCAAGACGACTGCGCAATACATGACCTTTGTTGAGCGTGGGCGATAATGGAATATGTTA
Organism: Protula sp. h YS-2021; assembly: GCA_949752745.1. Taxonomy (NCBI): domain Eukaryota; kingdom Metazoa; phylum Annelida; class Polychaeta; order Sabellida; family Serpulidae; genus Protula; species Protula sp. h YS-2021. Next base: position 3,596,166 of record OX457031.1, on the reverse strand, counting down.
TCTTATAATCTCAATTTACTGACCGGATAAGCTTTAGAGCTTTTTGTCTTTGTTACAAGAAAAACCTAAAAAATATGTTGGAATATTTAAGGAAATTCGTCGAAGTTTTTTATGATGTGGTTTTTTTTATTTGTGGTAAAGGTCACGTGTATTCCACGTCCGGACCATGTGACTTTTACGTCATGATCACGTGGTTTTCACGCCCTGATCACGTGACCTTCACAACCTTATAACGTTAATTTCACACCCAGTAGTTTATTCTACCATTTTCTCAGTGCGCAAAACATTCCGTTTTCTTTTTCACATTAAAACATAATTATGTTGTAATTTATATATCGAGTACATATCTATTTCATTTGAATTCTGGGATTTTTTCCTTTGTTGTACCTACCCATACTTAGTTTTACTGAAGTATCTGAGAATACTATCCATACTTAGTTTTACTGCAGTATCTGAGAATACTTATTCATACTTAGTTTCTGTACTGAATCTCAAGTCACTGCTTTTTTATGATGTGATTGTGGTTAAAAATTAAGAGTTTTTTTATCTTAACGTTTTATTTACATTTTTAGATGTATGAACTGAATACCACATGTCGAGAATTTAAGTCATTCAGTTATTTTTCAAGTTGTTGAAAATTATGTTATAATCAATTTGTGTTTCAAGTCACAATGAGCATTTGCTTAATGTAATCACAAAAATTCTTTTATAAAATGTGAAAAAAAAATTATAACGAGTTTCTTAAAAATTGATAAAAAAATAAATATATAAATAAAAATAATAATAATATATTGGTGCTTCTAATATACAAGGTATCTTTGTGCTTTTAAGAAGAAACGTCATTAAAAAAGTTCATATCAAATATTTCCGATAGCATCAGTTTACTTTTGATTTTATTAATTTTTTTAATTAGTGCCTTTTGTATCTATTATTCGCTAAAATTTGATTGATTTTTACTGGAAGATTCTATTTTTGAATTAAATTTTGAATTCTCTGTTAATTGGGGAGGATATAGAATCTTCTTATTGTGACTCAAATTTATCTGTGAAATGTATTTAATTTCAAAAATACTTACAAAAGATCTGAGGGTTTTATTTTATTTATTGTCAATGTTGCGTTTCGTTCGTGTGCTGGTTCATTCGTAAATAAAACGCCTGTTGATTTGAAAAAGAGGTTTTTTTCTGTGATAGTAGGCTACCTACAGAAGCACAAAAACCTTCCATGTAGTGCTGAGTGACAAAGTGAAGGGCTGGTGCGTTTTGGTACTGCGGGTTGAAAATATTATGTCTCGCGGGGGGGGGGGGGGGGGGGGGAGGGGAGGGCGGAGGGAGGGGTCGGCATTTCTTACCCGACGACTTATGTACCTAGTATATCGCCTCTCGCCTACTCCCCCCCCCCCCCCCCACTCCACGTCACCCCAGTAACTTTCAACTGTATATCGTCCCTCCCCCGCTTCCCCTCCCCCTCCCTGTCCCCTCCCCCCTCCCCGTTACGGTGACGTATATCGCCGGCGAGTCAGATACTTTCAATCAAATGTGTTAAGGAAGTGCAGTGGGCTCTCCGTAGATATTATATCTGCCACGCACACGATGTGGGGGGGGGGGGTGGGGGGTCGAGAGAGGGAGTCTGGGCTTTTGCGTACATGCATGCTTGTCCGAGTCGCTGGTCGACATCCCAAATCTGGTGAACATAGGTAAGGGGTGGAGAAGTGGAGGCGGTGGAATAATGGAGAAGTGGGGGCGGGGGAAGAATGGAGAAGTGGGGCCGGGGGAAGAATGGAGAAGTGGGGGCGGGGGAAGAATGGAGATGTGGGGACGGAGGAAGAATGGAGAAATGGGGGCGGGGAAGAATGGAGATGTGAAGGCGGAGGAAGAATTGAGAAGCAGGGGCGGGGGAAGAATGGAGAAGTAGGGGCTAGGGAAGAATGGAGAAGTGGGGACGGAGGAAGAATGGAGAAATGGGGGCGGGGAAGAATGGAGATGTGGGGGCGGAGGAAGAATTGAGAAGTTGGGCGGGGAAGAACGGAGAAGTGGGCGAGGGAAGAATGGAGAAGTAGGGGCGGGGGAAGAATGGAGAAGGGGGGTGGGGGAAGAATGGAGAAGTGGGGACGGGTGAAATATGGAGAAGTTGGGGCTGGGGAAGAATGGAGAAGTTTGGGCTGGGAAAGAATGGAGAAGAGTGGGCGCGGGAAGAATGGAGAAGTGGGGACGGGTGAAGTATGGAGAAGTTGGGGCTGGAGAAGAATGGAGAAGTTGGGGCTGGGAAGAATGGAGAAGTGGGGGCGGGGGAAGAATGGAGAAGTGAAAGCGGGGGAAGAATAGAGAAGTGGGGGCGGGAGAAGAATGGAGAAGTGGGGGCGGGAGAAGAATGGAGAAGTGGGGGTGGGGGAAGAATGGAGAAGTGAAAGCGGGGGAAAAATAGAGAAGTGGGGGCGGGAGAAGAACGGAGAAGTTGGGGCGGGAAAAGAATGGAGAAGTGGGGGTGGGGGAAGAATGGAGAAGTTGGGGCTGGGAAGAATGGAGAAGTTGGGGCTGGGAAGAATGGAGAAGTGGGGGCGGGGGAAGAATGGAGAAGTGAAAGCGGGGGAAGAATAGAGAAGTGGGGGCGGGAGAAGAATGGAGAAGTTGGGGTGGGGGAAGAATGGAGAAATGGGGGTGGGGGAAGAATGGAGAAGTTGGGGCTTGGAAAGAATGGAGAAGTTGGGGCTGGGGAAGAATGGAGAAGTGGTGGCGCGGGAAAGTATGGAGAACTGGGTGCGGGGGAAGAAGGGAGAAGTCGGTGGGGGAAGAATGGAGAAGTTGGGGCTGGAGAAGAATGGAGAAGTGAAGGCGGGGGAAGAATAGAGAAGTGGGGGCGGGAGAAGAATGGAGAAGTGGGGGCGGGTGAAGTATGGAGAAGTTGGGGCTGGGGAAGAATGGAAAAGTTGGGGCGGGGGAAGAATGGAGAAATGAAGGCGGGGGAAGAATAGAAAAGGGGCAGGGGGATGGAGAAGTTGGGGGTGGGGGGTAAAAAATCTGAAAATTAGTGTTAACTGAAACACGGCACATTAAATACAACAAAATATTTATTGATTATCACAAAGACATCTACGAATACCTGGAGATATAATTTTGGCTGTCATCTTCCGTCTGCCCTCTCTCACATAAAATCTGCTGATTTCGTCACGGAATTGATGGAGGGGACTGATGGGAGATACAGCATAAATTCGTTTACATTGTAATCAGTCAACAACAAAAATCCGATTTCATTGAACTATAAATTTACACACATATTCTAAATGCAAATATTTCTCAATTTTTTTAAACGAAACCACCTGAAGTTGCTCAAATGAAAAAAAAGTTAAGTACAGCAAGGCTTTCAATGACCCCAGCATCAACGGACTAACCCAAGCATCAACGGACTAACCCCACCATCAACGGACTAACCCAAGCATCAACGGACTAACCCCACTATCAACGGACTAACCCAACCATCAACGGACTAACCCCACCATCACCGGACTGACAATACCCACAAATCTCATGGTATCCAGTACTTAAGTACTTGTATAATAATCTAATACTTCAAATAAGACAACTTGAGCCTACTCCCGGAATAGACTAACGGCAAATTGTCTTCTACGATAGTTCATATATTATAATACTGGACCTTACGAGTCTATTCCGGGAATAGACCGCCTTTGCCTGCAATGCATTATTTCAATCCGGAGAAAAAAAAACAGTAAAATTGTTTACAGTGGCTGATCTCGGTTAGGACAATATATTACTAGATATATATTATATATACAAATACTTGCTTCCTTCTCTCTTGGTTTATATAATGGAGACTTTGGACAAGAAAACACTAAGGATGACAGGCCACCGGACTGCTGGTATTGTTCTAGTTTCAGCGCATTTCGAGTTAACAAATATACACCGAAAGCTCGAATTGTCTATTATAAAACAAGACAATCGTAGATTGCACATCCCCCGCCGTGCTCATCTACACTATATATATTTTCTTCCCTTAAGGTAATGTAAAAACAAAGTTCAAATTGTGAAAAATTGCCAAAATTACAATTTTTGAAGAAATCGAAAAATAACCTAACATTGCACAACTACGCTTTATATACTTTCTACCTGTAGGGTTTTATTGGTCTATGATGAATAGTAACAAAGATACAGCCTGGACAAACTTGTTCTGAAAAATGACAAAGTCCAAATTTTCAAAAAATCGCCAAAATTACATTTTTGAAGAAATCGAAAAATAACCTAACGTTGCACAACTACCAAGTTATATACTTTCCTGCTTTTGGGTTTTATTAATCTCTGAGGAACAGTAACACAGATACAGCCTGGACAAAGAGGATTGCGGACGGACGGACAGACGGACGCGAGACCGTCTCTGTATCCCCCGCCCCCGGCTATGGTGGTGGGGGATAAAAACAAACAATATCTACAAATAGCAGCATTTTGTGTAGGATTTCTGCACAAGGCAACAGGTGGTACAGCTTCAATGCCGCTGCCATGGCAACCATAACAAAAAACAGAGCCTCCTTGACTACGCCTAGCAACTGTGCAGAGAGGAACCAGCTGCTGCCTAAAGCATCTTCAAGACCACTCACTGTTTCAATTCATTTGTAACATTCATTCATTTATTTATTTATATATTTTGGCTGTATAAGAATAACAAGAATGAAAACAACATTCAAAGGAAAAAAAAACAATATATATTGTTTTACGAGACAACTGCAAGCATTAATACCGTTTTTTAACACTGCAGCTGACCTCTACATCACAAGAATGCATCCCAAACACACCTATTTTTCACATGTGCACATCTTCAACCTTATCGAGAGGTGCATCTGACGAAAATCAAAGCGTGACTTACGGATGGCTAGATGAACATTTTATACCTGTCATTCTGAAGAGGTTAATATCTGAAAACCTTACATTTGCCCACCTCAAAACCTTACATCTGAACACCTCAAAACCTTACATCTGCCCACCTCAAAATCTTACGTCTGAACAATTCAAAACCTTACATCTGCAAGGCTCAAAACCTTACATCTGAACACCTCAAAACCTTACATCTGCAAGGCTCAAAACCTTACATCTGAACACCTCAAAACCTTACATCTGCAAGGCTCAAAACCTTACATCTGAACACCTCAAAACCTTACATCTACAAGGCCCAAAACCTTACATCAGAACAGCCTATTTAGATATGCCTTTAGACATTTAGACACTGGTATAACTCGACACTTTGTAGCCACTCTGCATTTCATCACATAAAGAAGGGATCTGCCTGCACAAGCACCCACCTCACGTATTCCGCCAACGCCCACTGTCCGTACCGAAAATCGTGGTAAATCTTGGGGTGTAAATCGGGGATGTAATTTCACAAAAAATAACACTTGTGTTTTCCCAATACCTCATTATGTAAATTTAATGAAATTTGAGGCGCAGCAAAAAAAAAAAAAAAAAAAAACTAGAGCGACTGGTGCACACGAACATCGAGGACACTATTAAAGCACACATATTCTACATCAGCCAATCACAACGAAGCAATAAAATTATCCCACCACTGTAACGTACGTTCACAGAATACGAACTGCCACGTCCCAAGATGCACGTTCTTTTTTTTTTTTAACTCAATGAATTCGAACTCTGATTCGTCAAAACAGACAATTCCACGTCAACATTAACATGATTCTTACAAGAAGGTTTACAGGCGAATAGCTGTGAATGCAGTGAGAAAACTGTTTAAAATTCACGATAAATAAGAACCCTTAAGGTTCTTTTTAACTCCTCACCTGGTGTTCAATTCAAAGAAACACTCCTGCCTCACCCCTCCCCCTCCCTCCCCCTCACAGACGAACATCATTCAATTTAATGAAATATTATTTAATCCACATTTCCCAACCCTACACCACGCCGCCCACCACTCCCCATCCCCCGCCAACACACTGTACGACCAACAAACTGTAAACAACAAACCGCGTCACGTGACTAGACACACGACCGACCTTGACATGACGAGTTTCGGGAGTTCCGATCTCACACGAATAAGATACTGATCTCCGAAGCGGTACGGAAACGGAATACTTCCTGCCTGTGAAAAGTGCCATCCGGACAAAAAAAAACAAAACTCGTCAATATAATTCACTTTCCAAGTAAAGAGTAAAGATTATGTGGTGAGAATAGAAAATGGGCTTATGCACAGAGAAGGCCGTTTGAGAGCTGTTTATCACAATCAGTGTGTGTGTGTTTTGGGGGAGGGGGGGGGGGGGGGAGGGTTCACATGGGGATTTGTTCCGACCCCCCCCCCCCTCCCCTCCCCCCTCCCACACCGCAAGCAAACGAAGCGTAACAACATACTTGAATACTGTAGATAATTTCAAAATATTGCTCAAGAATATGACTTTTACCAGCGAAGACCCACGGAGCATAGTGACGTCATAGTGACGTCATTTAACGTACAAACAGAAGTGGATACTAGCACACACATGTTATATATACCATAAAAAATACACAAAATTTACCAATTGTTAACATATTATGCAAAATTCATCCTCTTAATGGATACTTTCTACGAAATATAGGGTCTTTTTTTCTTTTTTTTTTTTCTGTTGTTTTTTTTTCAAAGCTGGCAAAATAAAATAATTTAGGCTTGAATTTTTAAGCATTTCGTCTTAAATTTCAAACATTTCAAGAACAACGTGTGAAAAAAATGGAAATAAATGTTGAATAATATACGATGAAATTTTCTTCTAATCTGACAGTATGATATCAAACAGCATACCGTCGAACAGCATGCCATCAATCAGCATGCCATCAAAAAGTATTCCATCAAAGGACATGCCACTAGAGTTCAGCTTGGGCGATCCGTAGCTACGACTATATTTGAACTAACCAATTACGACCCCTCCCTCCCCTCCCCCCCACCCCGTATTTACAACATAACAGGTCTGTTGCTCCTCAAGGACGTTGTCAAGGCAACGTAACTACGTCACAGATTTCTCTATAGTTCTTATTCATTTCTTCGTTGCTTCGCAACACGGTACACATGTTACACTGATCTTTCATAGTCGCTATAGCTTTCTCAAATATCCGAGATCTGCAGACGTATGACGTAATACCTAGTACTTACATCAATACTTACACATACATTTACATCACTACTTAAAATACCCAATATTTTAACATTTCATACAGCTTTAGTCAATCGCGACAATCTTAAGATGTATCATAATTTCTTCATTTATTTTCAATCAATTATCCAAAAAAATGTAATCCAATAACAATTAACCAGCTTAAGTACATTCTGAAATCTGCTATACAAATTCTCGCCCTTATTGAACGAGAGAATGACACAGAAAAGATGGACGATGTCAAACGGGCCCGCCATACCAGCTTTTGCCCTTAAAGAATGACAGAAGGACGCAGAAGAGATGGACGATGTCAAGCAGCCCGCCATACAGCTTTTGTCCTCAAAGAATGACAGAAGGACACAGAAAAGATGGACGATGTCGAACGGCCCGCCATACAGCTTTTGTCCTCAAAGAGTGACCGAATGGTTAATCAAAGATCAATTATATATAGCAATACCATAAATGCTAGAGAACGCCATGACACAGGAACAGTTGTTACTTCTTGACCCCCACAGAACGAGTGAATGAGGAACAGCTGTTACTTATTGACCCCGACAAAACAAGAGAATGAGGAACAACTGTTACTTTTTGACCCCCACAGAATGAAAGAATGAGAAACAGCTGTTACTTCTTGACCCCCCCCCCCCGAACCCGAGAATGCGGAACAGCTGTTACTTATTGACCCCCACAGAACGAGAGAAAGAGGAACAGCTGTTACTTCTTGGCCCCTCACAGAACGAGAGAATGAGGAACAGCTGTTACTTCTTGACCCCCACAGAACGCGAGAATGAGGAACAGCTGTTATTTATTGACCCCACAGAACGGCAGAATGAGGAACAGCTGTTACTTCTTGACCCCCCACAGAACGGGAGAATGAGGAACAGCTGTTACTTCTTGACATCCACAGAACGAGAGACTTGAGGAGGAACAGAAGTTAGTTTTTGCCGCCAAAGAAAGAGAGAATGATGAGGAACAGATAGACGACATCGAGGTACAGCTGCAGCGCGGCGAACACGTGTTCCTCCTCGCTCAGCTGGTGCTTGCGTCCGCCAATCAGCATCTGCGTGTCGTAGGCAAGGAACTGAAAACACAGGAACACATAGGAACACACAGGAACAATTGCATCTGTGGTGGGGAAGCTATGCGCATGATATAAAAGCAATAAGATGTTACTGCATTAGCCATGTCTACACAATGAACGCACTGAAAATACAAACATGAGCATTTATATTCGTTTCCAATGCATTAATTTTTAAACTAATTGCACTTCAACTCAACGTTTTACGTTCATTTAAACTAGTAATTGCAACGTAAATATTGAAGTTTAGACGAAAAGATTCCATTTCAGAATGAAACTACTGGGAAAACATAGCGAAATGTGTTTTTATTTTCAAAATCTCGCGCGATTCGAGACTTACCAACGAGAACAGGAGAGCAGCCAGCGCACCGTACACGCACTGCAAAATCTAAAAATAGAACACAAATCAAGCTTTCTTCCCTCATTTGTAATTATGTATAATTTTTATATAATTACACTCTATTCACTTGATTTACTGTGTTCACTGTCTTAAATATTAATATTTAATTCCTTTCAATTACTTTGTACTTTTCTGATAAGTTTAAATTTTATTCAATATATTTTGTGTTTGTGTTCATTTTTTTCAATGTCCATTTACTTTATTATTTATTATTATTGAATTATTTATATATACTTCTCACCCACCTACAAACCGGAAGTTACTCATGCGACTGTAGCCCCACACCACCGTGGCGATGAGGCAGGGCCCTGGAGCTTGTCAGCCCCCCCCCCACACCCCCCCCCCCCCGGAGGTTACTCACGTGATTGTAGCCCCACACCACCGTGGCGATGAGGCAGGGCCCTGGAGCTTGTCAGCCCCCCTCCCCCGAATCCCCAGGCAGTTACTCACGTGACTGTAGCCCCACACCAGCGTGGCGATGAGGCAGGGCCCTGGAGCTTGTCAGCCCCACCCCCGCCCCCCCCGGAGGTTACTCACGTGACTGTAGCCCCACACCAGCGTGACGATGAGGCAGGGCCCTGGAACCTGTCAGCCCCCCCCCCCGCCCCCCCGGAGGTTACTCACGTGACTGTAGCCCCACACCACCGTGGCGATGAGGCAGGGCCCTGGAGCTTGTCAGCCCCCCTCCCCCGAATCCCCCGGCAGTTACTCACGTGACTGTAGCCCCACACCAGCGTGACGATGAGCCAGGGCCCTGGAGCTTGTCAGCCCCACCCCCGCCCCCCGGAGGTTACTCACGTGACTGTAGCCCCACACCAGCGTAACGATGAGGCAGGAGAAGCCAAACATGATGACGACAATGCAGAGGCAGAATATCAGTCCCGTACACATCGTGAAGTCAATCTACACCAAAAAAAAAAAAAAAAGGAAAAAAAGACGAGTAAACTCGGTGTCGAGAACAAAATTTGTTTGTTCTTTTTTTTTTTTTTTTTAAATTTAAAAAATGTGCTTGTTTCCTGTCTATCGTGTGGATGTTTCTGTCCCTTGAGAAATAGTTTTCTTTTTTTCGCGCTTTTTGCCTCCTTCTAACCTCCCCTCACCCCTCACCCTTCCCGCCCCCTCCGTCCCTTTCCCACCCCTTCCCGTAGCTCCCACCAGTTAGCTCCGAGAAGCGGCTTCTTTACTGCTAAGGAGTGTAAAACGTTTTCAACACTCTCACCCCTTCTCTCATGCCCCCCGTCTCCCTCCACCCCCCCCCCCCCACTAAAGTGAAATGGTGTTTTTTTCTCTCTGTGATCCCCCCCCCACCTCAACCCCACCCCCCATCTTCACCTCTAACCCCTCACATCACCCCTCTTCCCACAACTCCTTTCCTCACTTGACCCCTCCGTTCCGCAGCCCCCCCCCCCCTCCGCCCCCTCCCTCCCCACTCTTACAGCATGGTCTTTATCTCCATCTCTTCCTCCGCCTTCCATGCCCCCTCCTCTCCCACCCCGTCCCGCCTACCCCCTTCCCTCCACCCCTCCCACCCCTCCAGCATCGCACTTCCCTCCACCACCGCCTCCTCCCCCACTTCTCACATCCCGCCCCCCCCCCTCCTCCAGCATTTCACTCCCTTCCCCCCACCCCGCCAACCTCCCCCCTCCCCCCACCCCACTCCTCTCCCATCCCTCACCTTCGTCTGTATTGAGAACACGGTGATGGCTATGCAGACCACAGCCGTGATGCCGACAGCGATGAGGACAGATGACGTGTCGTAGTACGACGCGATCGTCCCCGTCATGTACGAGAACGCCAGCGTCTGAAAAATCAATAACACCCGCGTCCGAAAATCAATAACACCAGCGCATGAAAAATCAATAACACCAGCGTATGAAAAATCAATAACGCCAGCGTCTCAAAAATCAATAACACCCGCGTATGACTGTTTCCCATTTTTCATTTTTTTTTCCTTTCCATTTTACTTTCGATGAAATTTTTTTCTGTTACCTTTCACCCATCCTCTCCCCCCGCCCCCCCTCCCCAAAACCCTCTCTCAGCCTTGCGCACTCTCCGTAGTCACCTTACGCACGCGAGTAGTGGATGGTTTTTTCTTTTTGGATCAGCTTCATGCGCATTGCAACTATAACGAGAGATTGACAGAAAGTATGAGAGTGAGTGATAGACTACGTGACAGAGGGAGAGAGTGAAAATGGATGACAGGAGTGGTGATAAGATGAGGGACCGACAAAGAGAGTGAAAGAAGGAGTGAGAGAGGAGGGACAAGGGGCGGGCTGAAGTGAGTGACAGGCGGAGTGAATGACAGATGGAGTGAATGACAGATGGAATGAGAAAAGGGTACGCGGAGGGCCAACATGGAGTGAGAGACAGTGAAAATCGTAGAGAGGGATGAATAAAGTATGTGAGAAAAAGGTTCATGACTGAGAAAGGGTGGGCTCAAAGTGGAGAGTGACAGAGGGAGTGAGTGACAGAGGGATTGAGAGACGGGCGGAGTGAGTGACACAGGGAGTGAGAGACAGTTCTAAGTGATAGAGGGAGTGAGACAGAGTTATTGAGAGACAGGGGGATTTAGTGACAAAAAGTTAGAGACATAGGGAGTGAGTGACAAGAGTGAATGACTGACTGAATGGGTGAGTGACAGGGAGTGAACGACAGAAGGACGGAGGCACACACACAGCCAGTGAATACTTACAAAGATGGACAGACAGACGAAGTTGCCCGGATAGCTGCGCCGCACGGACGCGCAGCAGACGAGCGTGATGTAGGTCACCAGGAAGGTCGCGCTGAAAGGTCAAGGTCAAACCTTCACACGTGACAAATCAGCGAAGAAATTACTGATCAATCAATCACTGATCAATCAATCACTGATCAATCATTCATTGATTAATCAATCACTGATCAATCGTTCACCGATCAATCAATCACTGATCACCCAATCACTGATTAATCAATCACTGATCAATGGATCATTGGACACCTTATTTTGCGTGTAACGCTGGCCTTTCATTCACACAACTATCATCACTCGATAACTATTATTACTCGATAACTATCATTACTCGATAACTATCATCACTCGATAACTATCATCACTCGATAGCTATGATCACTCGATAATTATCATCACTCGATAAAATCAGGCGTATTTTGTTTTATATAAGAGTACCTCTTTTTCTCTGTTTGCCAAATCATGCAACCGTGTTGTTTTTTTTTATAAAAGCCACGATACCTGCTTGTACTCAACCACCGGTACTCGGGGTTTTCTAACAAGGCTAGATACTGCCTCATGTTCATTTGAATTGGTTACTGTTCAAAAGCCTCATTCTCGCGCGGTTCCGTGGGTATAAGACTTTTGCTTCCCGCCAACCCACCGGGGACTGCGTACAAATAGTACTCTTATGGCATCACAGGGACTACTTTTTAAATCCATTCGCTATGTACTTATGCGTAACACAGCGATATCTCCGGGGGGGAAGGGGGTTGTCAGCTGTTAGTCGAACCGATTTTAATAGGAAACAGCACTAGTTTTTTATTTATTTATTTATTTGGATAATCAATAGTATACAAAAAAAAAAAAAAACAGCAACGTGAAGGAAATAATATACTCACTATGAAACGTAGTAAAACCAGAATCCGGGACCTTGGATCCACTCTTGTGTGGGTTTGCTGAAAACACGTGCAGATTTATTCAAATATAATTGATTCTTCAAATCGAATTAAGTTATCAAAGATTGATACACTTTTATCTGATATAATCCTGTAATGCCTCCGATGGGATTCCTAATCCGGAGTAGAAAACGATTCGTTGTGTTTCGAAATGCAAGCCCCAACCCTTGACCCACCAAATCTGATACGTGTGGAATACAGAAAGGAAGCATTAAAACCCACATCTGCATCAAAAACCTACATCTGCATTAAAAACCTCACATCTGCATTAAAACCCTCACATCTGCATTAAAACCCTCACATCTGCATTAAAACCCCACATCTGCATTAAAACCCACATTTGCATTAAAATCTCCCATCTGCATTAAAATCTCCCATCTGCATTAGAATTTCCCATCTGCATTAAAACCCACATTTACATTAAAATCTCCCATCTGCATTAAAAACCTACATCTGCGTTAAAATTTCCCATCTGTATTAAAACCCAACATCTGCATTAAAAACCTCCGTCTGCATTAAAATCTCCCATCTGCATTAAAAACCTCACGTCTGCATTAAAACTTCACATCTGCAGTAAAAACCTACATCTGTATAAAACCCCCTATCTGTATTAAAACCCCACATCTGCACTAAAAACCTACATCTGCATAAAACTCTACATCAGCATTAAAACCACATGACTCCATGAAAACCACATATCTGTACTAAATCCGACATCAACACTGACATTTTTTTTATTAGATATTATCGTTATAACAGTGGAACTTCGTTATCACGACAACGCATTGGCTATAGCGACACCTAAGATAAGGATATGTCATTAAAGCTCGTGTGCATGTGGCTAAAAATTAAAAAAAAAAATAGCACCTACTGGAACAAGAAAAAGGCCACAAATGCAGTAGTGACCAGGAGCTGCGCGGTTAGGATCAGGTAGACTTTCCGGATAAATGCCATCCGGATCGCCTTGTCTGAAAACGAGCTTCCAGCCCATTCCGTTCCCGACGTCAAACCGACTGTCGCTTCTTCTTTGGGACCGTCTGTAAAAAAAAAATACGTGCGCAAAAATATATAAGACCCGTGTGCAAAAAAAAAACAAAAAAAAACAAGAACGTCTACAAAAAGTGAGAACAAACAATAACAGAGGTGTGTCAAGAACTTCCACTGTTCACTAGAGATACTTGTGCGTCGTGAGTTCCGGGATCGATTAACCGAGTCGAAGCAGACCTATTGCGCCCAGCACTAAAAATATATACATTCTTATTTCCTTGATGCTTATTTTTATTTTACTAGAACACAATGACTCAAAAGTGTACAAGGGAGTGAAAACAATAACGTCACAGCCTACACGCCTGTAATGTCACAATCTACACCCTTGTAACATCACAGCCTACACGCCTGTAATGTCACAGCCTACACACCTGTAACGTCACAGCCTACACGCCTGTAACATCACAGCCTACACCCTTGTAATGTCACAATCTACACACAGGTGATGTAAATTAGTAATGTATTTTTAAGTAGGGTTTTTTTTTCTTTTTTAACATCGGAACCAAAAATCATTTCCGCTATCCAAAGTCCGAGGGCAAAGAAATTACTGATCCATAGTCAACATTGATCCTTTGCCATTTTTTAAGTTTTGTTTATTTATTTAATATATTTTTTGGGCGCGTCTGAACAAGCCTAGTCATTTCACTCGCAACTTGTCGAAGAAAAAAAAATGAACACAACAAAAAAATATTTTTTCAGCGAAGAAAGAATTTTTCAGTAATGTTAATCATCTGGCGAAGATTTTCGGATTATTCCATGAAGTCATTTTTTTTACAAAATTATTACAGCAAGGACAGGGTTCGCGTTGGCGGGGTTTTTGTCCACTTTTGTGGGGCATTTTTTACGAAATGACTCACTTTTTCGGAACCCACCGAGTCTTTCTTGACCCAACTGAGTCACATTTTCCTTTTTTTTTCCTGAGAACCCAGCGCGAACCCTGAAGGAGAATCACGAAGCGGCCCGAGTTTGACAGCCAAGCCCGGACACGACACACAGTAGGGGTGGAAATGGCATTTCGGACGGCAGGGGAGAGGGGGAGAAGGGGGGAGAAGGGGGGAAGAGAGAGTGTGTAAAAAGGGCACGGTCACTTATTGTGTAAGGGGTAGGGTGGGCAGGATAGGGGAGGGGGGTTATAATCAACTCGCCATAGGGAAAATTGGCCCATGTGTTTATAATTAAAATAAAATCAACCGTTGGGTGGGGGGGGGGGGCGGGTTCCTCTATGTACAACATCACACCTTAATTCATCCCCAGCACCTCGGAGAGACACATTTAGAATCAACATAATAAAGGCCAGTATATGTAACGACCAAAAACGACACGAAAGAAACACAATTATCACGAAATATCGCCCACACTTTCCCTGTGTACACTTTCCGCCACAAGATGGCAGCAGCCAGCCAACATTATAAACTAGAGCAGTGCGCACAGCCCACATATTCCCCACCCCCCACCCCCTCCCCCCATCAATTGAACACGACCATCAATAGTCAATCAAGAGCTGAAATTTCAGCTGGTCCATTTTCCTTGGGTGAACCTGGCCCATTTACAATACCGATCCCATAGAAGCTACATAACAAGTTTCATTAAAATCCTTGCAGCAGTTTTTAAGTTATCGTGTTATCAAGCTCTTGATGACAGACCGACAGACCGACACAGACCAGCACGCGTCTGTGGGGAATAAACAACCATGAATCATGAAAACAACGACAGAAGCTACAACTTTGTCAACTGAGGTAAGCACTGATTTGTCTTTTTTTTAAATAAAGGGATGGCCGGAAGACCCATTTTTGCTAATTTTGAATTCCGTGGCGGTGAATAATCTTGTCAGTCGTTTAGCTGAGGCAACTTGTGCGAAAGCCAATCCCCTGCTTTCCACCCCTGGCCGGTTTCGAACCAGGGACCACACGATTACAGGACCAACGCTCTACCGACTGAGCTAACCGTCACCCCCCACTGATTTGTCTTGATGGTAATATACGTTACCTGTCCCAGAGCGGCGGAGGGGTGGGGGAGGGAGAAAAGAAGAGACATGTACACATGACCCCGGTCACCGTCACTTACCACTCCCTGCCCCGGCGGTGGAGCCAACCGTCCCGCCGTCACCTGACGGCACCGAGACGTACGTCTTACCATCGCTGACGTGTTGCTCAGACTTGTCTGTATTATTATTATCATTACTATTATTATTATTACTATTATTATTATTACTATTATTATTATTATTACTATTATTATTATTATTATTTTTGTTTTTATTATTATTATTACTATTATTATTATTATTTAAATATGTAGTTATCCACTTTTTAAACTTAACGGCAATCTCTACAGTTCATTTTTCAAACCTGATTTTCATATTTTAATAATCAAATTTGCCAGACTTGATGTTCATTCCTCATAATCAGTGATATTTTGAAGAATTTTATTATAAATCGAGGTTTGTTGATCAACACAGCAAATGCAGTAAAAGACTACTGTCAAACATCTGTTCTTTTATATTTATCACCGTGGATTCAATGTTAGCAATCTCTGCCCCCCTCCAAATTTTAATTAAGCACGGTGCCACATTCTACACACCACAATATGAATCTCACTATGTCTATATAAGCAGATGCGAGATATTGCCTCAACAGTTACACCGCCACCAGTTTTAAATCTTATTTTATCAACCACAACCAAAGCATTTTGGATTGAACCATCTTTCAGACTTGGCACAGGTTTTTCCCCGTTTTATCTTTTGCACTTTTTGTTTTGTTTAATGAACTGGCCGACTGATTCAATAACTAAACCAGCACTAGCTAAAAAATTCAGCTGTGGAAGTACACTTACATTCCCTGTTTCCTTCTGCAAAACGATATTTAGCAGAGGCAAGCACTGCCCCCCCCCCATCCCCCCCATTATATTCTGTATTAAGCGTTGATAGGTTGTGCAAGAAAAAAAATTACCACTGACTGCTGACGGCCTGTAAACAAACAAATTACCACTGAATATCCACAGCCGGTAAGAAACAAGTAAGTATTTGTGAAACACAAGCAGGCCCCAACCGCGCCCCCCCCCCCCCCCAAATTCATAGGGGTATAAAGCGATGACGGACGGACACCCCAAACCTATAGGCCCCAATCCGAAGGGTTGGGGCCTAACAAACTACCAATGCATGATCCCAGCTTGTACACTATGAGAAATGAGGCCAGCACTTACTGTCATAGTTAACATTATCGCCGCCAAATGCTCCAATGGCACGCACCGGCACGGGCATGGGAGGGGGCACTTGTCCTGGCTGCCCTGTAACACAACATGAGACGGGTCAAGGATTTAACAAAGAAGCGTGATGGCAGTGGTGGTGGGGTCGTCAGTTGGGTTGTAGTTCACTTTCTTTTGGTCACAACTGTTGAAAATAAGTATTTGTGAAACACGAGCAGGCCCCAACCGCCCCCAAAGTCAAAGGGATATAAAGTCAATTTTTGACCACTTCCGGACGACTAAATCTGGCCAAAAGTACCAAAAGGCACATCAACATGTCGAGACCTTTCATTTGAGCCTATTCTCAATGATCTGCGACTAATATAACCGAACATATAGCGTGTATTAGCTTATTTCCCCAAAACCCCAATTATCGCACATTTTGGTCAATTTGACCACTTCCGGACGACCGAATCTGACTAAAAGTACCCAAAGCCACATCTACAGGTCGAGACCTTTCATTTAAGCTAACTATAAATGCTCTACGACCAATAGAACCTGAGATATGGCGTGAACAAAAAAGCGATGGACGGACAGACGGACGCACCAAACCTATAGGCCCCAATCCAAAGGGTTTGGGCCTAAAAACCCTACTATTTTAAAGTATTGTTTTACAAAGGAATCCGGGGGAGGGAAGGGGGTGTGACATCTACCAAGTAACCCCCCTCCCCTCCCCACACACAAACACACACACACCATTACTCCATTGACGCTCTCATTGGACATTATGAATGGTTCGTTTCACATATAAGCCTACCTTAGAAAAACAAATGCACCCAAGCCCATAGGTATCCAGAATTGCAAACATATCCTACTCCACACGATCGCCCGAAGATAATCTTTCAAAGTAATCACCGACCCCCAAATATAGTAATGTTATTGCAACTCAACTTTTTTCAGGAACTACACTTTATATTTCTCAGCAGGTCACCAGTTTTACAACAACAAATAGCGAGATTGGCCCTTAATTCTTTTTGGCCCCAATAGCACGGTCTCTACCTTGGTTTGGCACCATCATGCCTGGCCCTGCGTACCCAATCTGTGGCTGACTTCCTGGCACGTGGTAAGGCGAACTCTGGCCTTGATATGGCACACCCTGAGCAGTAAACGGCGCTGCCTGGGTGGGGTAATTTGCAGACTGGTCGTAGCTAGGAGGTGCCGCCATTTTCCTTTCGATTATTTCTTAAGGTTGAACGAATATAGTTTTGTTGTCTGGAACTTGAAGTACCTAAAATCAAATACCATAACTAATAGTAATGAATCAAAACAGACGTTTAGATGAATTACACCAAGCTAAAAATATGCAAGGAAAGAACAGCTTAAGTGCTATCCCCCACAGCTTACAGACCCAATAGCACTCACAAAATTTCTGGTTTCAATGGCGTTTTGACTAGAGAATTTCCCCCTCCAAGAAAAAAAAAACTGGCTTAAGAATACACAATTATGGGAAAACTCTTAAAATGCATTTGACTTTACACCCGTAAAGGCAGCTAATCCAAAGTGTAATTGTAAGGTTTTCACAGTCACACACCCCAAATAACAACGAAATGTCACGGGCTACTGTCTATACCAAAGGCAAACTGCGAGGAGATGAGTAGGAGCCTGTTGCGAGAAACTGCAGAGCGTCGGTTTTTGCCCCACATTTGACTGGCAAGAAGTACTTTTGCCGGGTGGTAAAAACCGCGGGTTTTTTTCGGTTTTTTCCGCCTTGGAAAAAACCCGGACTACCCTGTAAGCCAGCTGGAAATTTCGCAACCTTTCCACACAGATATTTCTTGACTAACTAAACTATGGCAGACCATGTTTTCAACCATGTTCTTTCTTATTCCCTCAATTTGGATCTGCGTTAATTTCCCTCGTACGTTAACTAATTACTTCTTACAAATGCTACATGGAGCTAATTTTGTCACAAAGGTACGAACTCGTTAAATTATTTTCTAACTGGTACTAGTTGTTTTTAGTATCATCGCTTTCATTATTTAACACGAAATAGGCGAATGCGAACTTTCGCACCTTTGTCGTTTCGAGTGCATTTTTTCTTTTGACTCAATATCAAAGTAATAAGGAAAAGATAGCGAAATTCATTTTTTCCTTTCAAAATACTACTTTCAGACTAGTCCCAGCGGACCCTTTCTATCTTCCTAGGACAGAAAGGGTCACAGCTCCTTCAATAGAAATGGCCATTGATCTCAATTTTTGAGGCTCTGGATCTTTCGGCGCACGTTCAAGGACACCGAGGCTCGAACTGGCAGGCGTTTCCTTTAAAAGCACACTGAGAAGTACCCTGGCGCATTATTTTCGACCTCAGCGAAACTCCAAAACTAGAGTAAGCGTGGTTTTGCAACTGTGGATTCACTGATGTTGTGGGCGATAATGAGGGATCCGATATCCTGATCTCAAGAAAACACATATTTTTCTCAATAAAGAATTGTTAGCTGACCATAAAACTTGTGCGCCATAATTTATAACTGGACCATTTATGTGATGCACCCTTTCTAAAATAACGCCGTTGGCCCCAGTCGTGCGCCGAGATTTGGAAAATTGACATCAATGGCGCTTCCTATTATAGGAACTATGACTCTTGCTGTCATAGGAAGACCGCAAGAGTCATCTAGGACTACTTTCAGACTTGAAAAGTCATCATTTCAGCTTTTAACAACTCTTTACACATTATTACGCCCCTATTATACTCGTAACCCAAAAGTTTCTAGCAAAATTGCATTTTGATGACTTTTGTAATTTTTTCCACATGTACAATGTTTATACCTTTATCCGGTCGAAATGCCGAACACTTGTGGCAAAATTCTAAGTATGAATCCGTGACTGCTGGAAAAGGATTCAATCCTATTAAAGTGACGTCAATTTCGAGTGAATGTTGCGAAATGGCTGAAGATCCTATTTATTCTTCATTGCAAAGACAGCCTAACAGATATCGACTTAAAGCCCCCGTTCGTGTTTTTTTTATCCCATTACTAATACCTGGCATAATGAGATAAATTGCAAGCAGTAACGAAACTAAAAAATCGCATTAAAAAACCAACCTCGGTTTGTTTTCCTTTTTCCTGTTTACATTTACCGCAGTAATGTAAAGACTAATTTCGTTAGCAACTTAAACGTGAGGGTTTTCTCTATCGATTTAATTCAAAGAAATCGAATCACCCTTAGTTGGCGCTCTACAAAGATTTAAAATTTTAAGTTTGCTTCATTTAGCCGTAAAATAACAACTAATCATACAATCACACAAAGTTTCAGCTCTATTAAAAACAATTAATAGAATTTAAATGTGTCGCAGTGATTGCACAGTAGTAAAAAGTATCACTTTACATACCGTTGTTATAGAACAGCTAACTTCTGAGGAGATCAGTCTGTTATGTATAACGCATAGATATTTCTGTCTCTCTATCCGTACTGTGCATCCCTCAGTGTTGAATATTCTCGCACATTGGTGAAAAAGGTGCATCTCAGTTTCAAAGCCACGACAATCTATTATTTAGTGACTTTTTTAAAGTAGCTTCTTTCTTTTATAAGTACTATTTTGCGCGGTAACCCCAGTGGGTCTTCTGAATAAAAAGATGTTATACACAACGGACCAAACATACATAAAAGCAATGAAGACTGATACGCATTTGTTTGTTTACAGGCACTTTATTTTTTTTAATTAAGCATGTATCTAATAATTCGATTGGTGCAAAACATTATAAATAAATTAAATACTCAGCGAGAAACAGGATGCTAGATTTTGAAAAGGTCTTTGATAGTTTTGAGTGGAGTGCTATGCATAAAGTTTTAGAGAAAAATAATTTTAGTAAGTCTTAGAAATTATGTATCTATCTGATACAAGAATATATCAAGCACCGTGATTAATAATGGATATTCCTGTGGTTGGTTTGAAAATAATCGTGGCGTTATACAGGGGTTCCTATCGCCAACAACCTTATTTATATTGTGTTGAACCATTAGCACAGTTAATTAGAAATGAAGAAAAAAATTCCTGTTTATGTTTTGGTGATGTTGAGTACAAGATCTCTCTGTCTGCAGATGATGCAACGTGCTTACTGACGGATATCTCAAGATACTCTGGTTTAAGAGTAATTATTGAAAAATCGAGAGTGATGGAGTTTGTTTGTTTGTTTTTTTTTTTTTTGTTTGTTTGTTTTTTTTTTTTTTTTTGCTTTTTTGTTTTGTTTTGTTTTTGCCATGTGAAAACATTGAAAGTTGCTGTGTGGAATTAAAAAGTGCATATTTTTTCAAATGTGGATTCATTTTTCTGACCGCACCTTTCTACTGACTACAACGTCAAAACATATTGATTAGAGAACTGTGGAACAGTTCAAAACGAAGGTGCCAAAAACTCAAAACCTACAACGTAATGAACAATACAGCAATCTTTTGAAAATGTTACATATTGTACCTATCTGTTGCGAACTGACAGGTACTAGTTGGTTGCATTAGTAAAAACAATGAAGTGTATGTTCCTTAACTGTGTGTTTTTATCGTTTTAAAAGATGTTGTTCAAAACTTTTCTTATTTGGCCAAAAATTTTTATTTCAGAAGGATGAAATTAGCCTTTGCGTTTGGATCAATTCTTTTACCGCTAGAAGTGGGTAATTTCTTTTTGCTAAGACAAGTATAATTTATATTTAGTTAGACTTAAAGTTTTGTAGGTTTTTTATCTTAATCTGGAAGGTTAATAATTTCGTTTTGGTAAGTCAAGTATAATTTACAGGTACTGGGGTTTAAAGTTTTGTGGGTTTTTGTTTTCATCTTAATCCGTAACTTCAGACAAAAAGCAGAAGTAAATTATTCGGTTAATCTAAAGCTTTAAATAATTGTTTGAATCTTAGTTAATAATTAATCATTTATGGTATTTATCAATACATATAAAATCAACTAAATTTAATTCTTAATTTTTTCATCCACTTTCTTTTGCTTAAAACTTCAACGTAGGGTCAAAGAAATAGAGATTGAACTACAAAAATCCATTTGGTTTGCAATACAACAACATTTTTAGTGCTTTGTCTTTCATGGTAATGAGGCATGCTGGAGTTGTAACATGAGCAATCCAATATTAATTTTTTTTTGCGCTGAAATTGCCAGAAATGTGGTTAAGGTAAGAAACAGCCTCTTGTAATACCACGCAAATTTAAAATTTTATTATACTCTCAGCGAATAAGTATTAGGACACGATAAGGCAAAGAGGATTTTAGTTTTCAGTCATAGAGAATATCCATTATGACACGCACTCACGAGTAACAATGCAATCCAGTATAAAAAATGGAAATAAAATTTTGCGTTACCTAGTCGCATTCAAAACTCCCTACCTACATTCACATGAAAGTCATACGGTTAAGCTCATGGGTCACTGAGGAGAGCCTCCTAATAAATTCATTTTGTTTTGCGTAACGAAAGTTAGTATGGAATACACAGGTCGAGCCACAGACCAGGCTAAAAGGACATAAATCCTGGTATATTTTACTATGAAAGGCATGCTTATGTGCGCTTCTATGACAATAGCGGCAGACAATTGAGCTGGTGTGTTTTTTTATTTAATTCGGGACACTTTTAGAAGGCCAGTGTGTTCGTTTACAGAACTGCCACACGTGTCAATTCCAATACAAGGCACAAATTAATATATGAAATTTTGCAAAATTGCACTTAAGTGTTAGTAATGCGCCTTTTTTCAAGCAGTTTATTGATATAATATATGTAAAAATATGCAAAATAAAATATTTTAATGACAAACAACATCACGTGGTAATAAGAACAACTGTAACATAAAGTGACCGATACTTAGCTATTAAGCAGGCTTTGGGGTTTTGGGTGAATTTATTCATACTTAAACTTCTTTCAATTCACAACTGGGAATATCCTTTCAGAAATAATATCTTTAAAGCAGATATTGGTCTGCTCTACCTGCTATAAAATCTTAAGAACACATCACTTTGTGATAAAATGCCCGCTGAAAGTTTAGAAATAAGTCCTAAAACAACTAGGTGTTCGTTGTCCAAAGTATACCGCATTGAAAACTGCAATTTATACAGTTTTGGCAGCGTCATCGTAAATTAGGAGATACAATATGAATTTCCCTGTGGCTATAACAGGAGGTTAATGACTTATCACAGTTCATGTTATAAAGAATGAAATACAAAAAATTCTGCTGCTACTACTGCTACTGCTACTACCAATATTGGTACTATTAGTACCACTACAACTACTACTTCTACTGTTGCTACTACTACTACAACTACAAATACTGCTACTACTTGAAGACTAAATATGCTTCAGCATATTCTTATTAATTGTGATTTATTTTAAGTTAATTCATAATTATGCTTGACCATCGAAAGCATTTAAAAAGTAAAGGGCATAAACTTCCATTGCATTCTATTTGCAATTAAACAAAATATTCCTCGGACTTGTTAAATTTGCCATATGAAATATGCTTTTAAATTTTGCTTCGTTCAACAAAGCATGCTCTGTGGAATTACAATATCGGTAATTAAACAATGTCTTACCAAAAAAATATTCATCTAGCATAAACATAATACAGTCTTCAGCAGACACAAAAAAGAACCGTGGTACTTAGTTTGCTCTATAACATATAACTTATTTTTTAATTATAGCTCCACTGCTTCAGAATTATATTTTGTCAAATTCAAAAATTGCTCTGATTTTATTACTTTGCAAACGGAAATGCAAAACGAAGTGACTTTTTTCAACAAAGATTTGAAATATGTCACTTCAAGCTGAAATGCTTCTCATCTTTGAGACACTTCGGACATGTGCAAGTTGAGAAAATAGTTATAGAGTTCGTAATCTATTTTTGCCCATTTCCTGAGATTTTTATAGTGTTCTAGCAAGGTAATTTCACTTGTGTAATTTCCTTGCCTCAGTGAGAGGTATAAGATGTCCTTGTAATTCCAACACAGTTTTTCACGGAGAAGTAGCAAGGATTCCTTGTAATGCTCAGTGATAATGACATGTTGAAAATGCCACCAAGATATTTGAGATAACGCTTAACGTACCCTTCGTCTCTATATGCTCTGTTCAAATCAAACCCGAACTCATATGCCATACGACTTTTTGTATAAGAAACGCTAATGTTTTTCTCCCTTGTAATATCGTTATAAAGAGACGCAGGCAAGAGTTTGTCATATTTCCATGGATTAGTCAGAAATAAAGCAATGGGATCTTCTGACACCGGAAGTTTCAGATGTTCAGATAGATTATAGTGATTGAACGCTGATTTCAGTTGTTGCATCGGATGACGTAAGGTGGCGATAAATAGTGTATCATTTGGTATGAATTCATGTATTATAGTCTCATTAAAAATGCTGTGTCTGTTCATGATATCCCTCATATGGTAGGATATCTCCCCACTACGGCCATCAAGTGGATGGGGCAATAAGTGCTGACTCATGTTCGAAGCTGGGTAGGGATGGAATGGCCTAAAAGCAGCAAAAATTAAACCGTTGTTTAATCCAAACCTGTACAATATATTAGTAAATGTTGTACTCTCTGTTTTGTGAACTTTAAGATAAAATATATGTTTTGCCTTTTCACACTTTTGTGAGATTGCCTTTCCCTGTGGTTTTGATAGCATTGCTGACATTGGCCATGAGAATGTAGAGGTAACTCTTTCATTCGTCTTGCTAGAGACTGTATTCCATAAAGCAATTGTGAAATGTTGGTGAAATGTCTCAACATAAATGCAAATAAGCAAGATCACAATCAATGTGGTAGTACCAAGCAACTTGATTATCTACAAAATAGAAAATCATGTTCAATGTAACATCTGCAATAAAAAATAATTCACAATTTCGACATCGAAAATAATAATAAGAATACAAGGTTGTAGCTTGGAATTATCTTCATTGCTACCGCAAGCAGCTTTTTGCTCATTGAGAGGCGCTTTTCCACTATCATGATCAGAAATCATTAGCTTTAAACTTTTTTGACTTAATCCAAAAAGTATTTACCAGCAAAACTAGCTAAACATGGTTTGAGAAATCAATAACTTATTTTCCTCGCCTGATCTAAGCCAGCTTTTGATGTTTAAATTATATACATGGAGCATTATATAAATCAAAACTCTTATATAAGTGACAATTTTACCTAAGGCACAAAACTATTAATACAAAATGAATGGCATCTACTTACCAGTAAATTACTGATGTGTTTTAATTTCATTCTATCTATCTTCTATAACAAATAGGACTTTAAATATAAAACTTAAACAGTTTTGTGTTTCACCACCGACAAATATATTCTAATACATGCGCAACGATTCCTTTACGCTGCTCTCAACAGTTCAGACCTGATGGGTACAATACAAATGATATAATGATGCTGATACGGAAGGCTTCGCAACATGATACATTGTTCAGTAGTGGGTTCGAAGGGAGGGGGTTAATGGGTTGCAAATCCTCCCCCTAAATTGGAAAAATTAGAGCGTTAAACCTTACATTTCTATTAAAAAACTTAAAAAGTAAACTCACGACTACGAGTGGGTTTTTAAACTGAACACCCCCCTCCTTGACCAAAACTGTATCCATTACAGTTTATTTGCGTTCAATTCAGAATACAGTGGCTCTGCTTTAGCTTTTGCTGAGACCGAAGCATGTGTTCAAGTACTACCGATCAGTGCCTAATCAGTTCAAAACTACCATAATGCACATTCTCACAGACGCACACAAATCTGACAGTCTGTTAGAGATGTGTGTAGATAAATAGTGTTTAATTTTCATTGAAATAAGTACAATTACAGTTCTTTCTGAGTATTTTCAAGTTTATGAGTAATCCTATCTTAAATATACTCCTCTATAATTGTGTTTTATGTCGAACTGTAATTTAACCGAGTTTGGTATTGTATTGGAGCTGAATGGCAGATTAGTTTACTTTAATTTTTTTGTTTTGATGCTTTTTTATACTTGGGGATTTTCAATCCCCTAGTTTATTGCTTTCGTAGGACTCGGTAAGGTGTTTCCATATGTTTCCTTTTTCCCGCCAAACCTTGTCACGCAAACCCCTCTAAGACTTCTAGGACTGGGACAATCAAATTTGGCAGAAACATAATGTAGGATGTGTAGTTGGTCCAGCTAAATTTTTAAAGAAATTCGTTAACATTTAATATGTAAAAATGGACATTGAAATTTTGCCACTGACGCCCATTAAAACGCAAGAAAATGATTTGATTTCGCAGTTAAAGGAACTGTTATGATATCAGCATAGACGTAATGAAGGCCCGACTCTCGGCAATGAGAGCGATTACAGTATGTGTGTGAAAATTGAAGTTGGCTGCAGCGTTTGGGTTTCTCCCAATTGCTAAAGAGTAATGAAATTTGGTTCACTGATAGAGGGCGATGAGATGTCGTGAAATACCCATTTTTTACCATCTGCTTAGAAAACGATTAACCATTATCTCAAAAACGGTTTTAGATTTTGACCTTATTTTAGACCCTTTGGGCCTACAAGCCCACATATCAGAGGCATCTCGGTGACCTTGACCTCCTCGGTCATGGTCAAGGTCGACAACAGTAAGCTGACCATTATCTCGAAAACGCGTAGAGTTAAATTTATTTTGAGCTTATTTCGATCCGTTCAGCCTAAAACGGTGTTAAGCAAGAGGTACCTCGGAGATCTTGACCATTTCGGTTATGGTCAATGTCAAAAACCGGAAGTTCCAAAAACGATTAGAGGTAATGCGATTCTAAGCTTATTTTGGACCGTTTGAGCCGAAAAGAGAAGATAAGGTAAGCGGTATCTTGGTAACTTTCACCTAATCGTTCATGGTCAGTTCTGAATTTTAAGAGTTCAAAATCGTATTTTTTGTGGCCCTCAAGTGTAATTTTCGCTATTCGGTAGCGAAAACAGTCTAGTTATGTTTGGTTTTGATCAGCTGCAGTTGAAAACAGTTCTGAGGTGACTGTAAATAGTAAAAAATGTTAAGACTTTTAACTTTTACGCAATTTCACTTATAAACCCCAAATACTTATACTTACCTTTGAGTTTTCGTTTTATTCTTTTTAACTCGTTTTGTATTTTTATTATTTTATTATAGATCATTTATTTCCATGATTTAATTTCGCTCTCTATAGCGAAATTGGTTTTGTAGCGTTATTGCTAGTCTTGTCCATTTCGAGGTTTATAATTCGTTTGCTAAGAATATGGAATGATCGAGGCCTCGTGCTCGGCTGGTAGCCGACTATCTTTTGGATCTAATCGCATTTGTATGCCAACATTTACCACAAAAGGAGCTGATGTTGGAAACAGGAGAATCCTTAAAAGGCAGAATGTTACCATCACTCGATAAATCTTCATGGATAAGCAAAGTTACACTTCGTAACACTGCAACTTCTAGGCCCGCCTTTACACGCGCATATTTGAGAGCAGCTGTGAAAGTGTTATTTCTCACGTGTTTATGTCCTCCACCAGACAGATAAGTTTCTAGATGACTTACATAATCTGTCAGACTATGCTGAACATTGAATCTTCTTTAAAATGACAAACTATCTATTGCAAAGAAAATGTTCAAAACCTTTAATATATATAATATGCATAATATACATAGTATATATAAAATATATATATAATATATATAATATATACAATATATATAATATATATGATATATATAATATATATGATATATATAATATATATGATATATATAATATATATGATATATATAAAATATAAATTATATATATATATATATATATATATATATATATATATATATATATATATATATATATATATATATATATATATATATATATATATATATTACTTTTAAGCTTTCAACAGTTTTAAATTCACAAGTTGAAAATCTGTATAGCCTCAGTTATTATCTTTAAGTGGACCTAGTTAAGTTTTGCCTGTTTGTTATCTTAGAAGCAAAACTTTAGTACCTAATAAAAAAAACATGTTTTATCAGAGTCCAATGGTGTCAGGACTTACCTTAGAATTACTTATTGATAATAAAATCTGAAATTACACTATAAAGACTCATGAAATGTATGGTCGGATTATCCAATCAGCAATGCGCGTCTTGACTAAAATGTCAACAGTAAGTTTCAAGCATGTTTTCTTACGAATTTGGTCTTTGTAATTGTTTCTTTCTTTTTTTTTTTTTTTTTTTGGCTTTTCAATGCAATTTAAATTCAGCACTAACGGCGTCTCTGTAATGTTATTTTGAGGTGAGACGTCCAACTATTAAAGTCGAGTTCTTCGTCATATACAAGACATTCTTTCGATGTTCATAGACTGTACAACCATATCCAGAAATTAGTACGGTGATTTTAGACTGCACAATCTTACCTAGCGCCAGTACCGCGTTCATAGACTGTAATTAAGCATATCCTAGCGTTGGTACAGCGTTTATAGACCGTACAGCATATCCTAGCGTTGGTACGGTGTTCATAGACTGTACAGCATATCCCAGCGTTGGTACAGCGTTTATAGACTGTGCACATACAGTTGGTATGGTGTTCATAGACCGTTCATAGACCGTACAGCATATCCTAGCGTTGGTACAGCGTTCATATACTGTATTTAAGCATATCCTAGCGTTGGTACAGCGTTTATAGACTTACAGCACATCCTAGCGTTGGTACAGCGTTTATAGACTGTACAGCATATCCCAGCGTTGGTACAGCGTTCATAGACTGTACACCATATCCCAGTGTTGGTACAGCGTTTATAGACTGTGCAGCATATCCCAGCGTTGGTACAGCGTTCATAGACTGTGCAGTATATCCTAGCGTTGGTACAGCGTTTATAGACCGTACAACATATCCTAGAGTTGATACGGCATTCATAGACTGTACAGCATATCCTAGCGTTGGAACAGCGTTTATAGACTGTGCAGCATATCCCAGCGTTGGTACAGCGTTCATAGACTGTACAGCATATCCTAGCGTTGGTACAGCGTTTATAGACCGTGCAGCATATCCCAGCGTTGGTACAGCGTTTATAGACTGTACAGCATATCCCAGCGTTGGTACAGCGTTCATAGACTGTACAGCATATCCCAGCGTTGGTTCAGCGTTTATAGACTTACAGCATATCCTAGCGTTGGTACGGTGTTTATAGACTTACATCATATCCTAGCGTTGGTACGGTGTTCATAGACTGTACAGCATATCCCAGCGTTGGTACAGCGTTTATAGACTGTACAGCATATCCTAGCGTTGGTACAGCGTTTATAGACTGTACAGCACATCCTAGCGTTGGTACAGCGTTTATAGACTTACAGCATATCCTAGCGTTGGTACAGCGTTTATAGACCGTACAACATATCCTAGCGTTGGTACGGTGTTCATAGACTGTACAGCATATCCTAGCGTTGGTACAGCGTTTATAGACTGTGCACCATATTCTGCCGTTGGTACGGCGTTCATAGATTGTACAGCATATCCTAGCGTTGGTACGATGTTCATAGACTGTACAGCATATCCCAGCCTTGGTACAGCGTTTATAGACTTACAGCATATCCTATAGTTGATACGGCATTCATAGACTGTACAGCATATCCTAGCGTTGGCACAGCGTTTATAGACTTACAGCATATCCCAGCGTTGGTACAGCGTTTATAGACTGTACAGCATATCCTAGCCTTGGTACAGCGTTTATAGACTGTACAGCATATCCTAGCGTTGGTACAGCGTTTATAGACTGTACAGCATATCCTAGCGTTGGTACAGCGTTTATAGACTGTACAGCGTATCCTAGCCTTTGTACAGCGTTTATAGACTGTACAGCATATCCTAGCCTTGGTACAGCGTTTATAGACTTACAGCATATCCTAGCGTTGGTACAGCGTTTATAGACCGTACAACATATCCTAGCGTTGGTACAGCGTTTATAGACTGTACAGCATATCCTAGCCTTGGTACAGCGTTTTTAGACTGTACAGCATATCCTAGCCTTGGTACAGCGTTTATAGACTGTACAGCATATCCTAGCGTTGGTACAGCGTTTATAGACTGTACAGCATATCCTAGCGTTGGTACAGCGTTTATAGACTGTACAGCATATCCCAGCTTTGGCACAGCGTTTATAGACTGTACAGCATATCCTAGCCTTGGTACAGCGTTTATAGACTTACAGCATATCCTAGCGTTGGTACAGCGTTTATAGACCGTACAACATATCCTAGCGTTGGTACGGTGTTCATAGACTGTACAGCATATCCTAGCGTTGGTACAACGTTTATAGACTGTGCACCATATTCTGCCGTTGGTACGGCGTTCATAGATTGTACAGCATATCCTAGCGTTGGTACGATGTTCATAGACTGTACAGCATATCCCAGCCTTGGTACAGCGTTTATAGAATTACAGCATATCCTAGAGTTGATACGGCAATCATAGACTGTACAGCATATCCTAGCGTTGGTACAGCGTTTATAGACTGTACAGCATATCCTAGCGTTGGTACGGTGTTCATAGACTGCACAGCATATCCTAGCGTTGGTACAGCGTTTATAGACTGTGCACCATATTCTGCCGTTGGTACGGCGTTCATAGATTGTACAGCATATCCTAGCGTTGGTACGATGTTCATAGACTGTACAGCATATCCTAGCGTTGGTACAGCGTTTATAGACTGTACAGCATATCCCAGCGTTGGCACAGCGTTTATAGACTGTACAGCATATCCTAGAGTTGATACGGCATTCAAAGACTGTACAGTATATCCTTGCGTTGGTATCCACTAGTTTTTATGGTGATTTCTGCCGGTGTAGTCCCCCTGGGGTGGGAAGGGGAACCTTTTTGTGTCTACGACTGTTTAAAACTACCCTCAATGCGATGCTCTAAGTGTTTGAAATAATAACCCTTTTATAACCAAAAGTTCCGAAAGAACCCCCCCTAGTAGGGTAAAAGTGGGGCTTCAAAAACAGGAAGTGACGTCATAATGACGTCACGTGGTGTTTTAGAAGCCCCATGGGGTTTCTAAAACAGTGACGTCATATTGACGTCATATTGACGTGATATTGACGTCATATGGACGTCATATGGTTGTCATATGGACGTCATATGAACGTCACATGAACGTCATAATGACGTGAGGAGTTGTTTTAGAAGCCCCATGGGGTTTCTAAAACAGTGACGTCATTATGACGTGTTATGGACGTGTTATGGACGTGTTATGGAAGTGATATGGAGGTCATATGGAGGTGATATGGAGGTGATATGGAGGTCATATGAACGTCATATGAACGTCATATGAACGTCATATGAACGTCATAATGACGTAATATGGAGAGTGGGCGGCCATTCAAACAACCATTCAAACGACCATTCAAACGGGTGACCATTTTTTTTTAAGCATTTCCCACACTCTCATGCATACACATACATACTAACACCATGACACGATTAGCGCTTATTTCAGTATCAGTGGTGGGCTCTTAAAAGAGCCAGGAGATGTTAGTTTTTCTCCTGCTGCTGCCGGTCCCGGTTTAAAAGAATGTCACAATGTCCTGCACTGGCCTACTGCAATGTGTGAGCTGTTGCCCGTTGAACAAAAAGTGGTCCCCTCGCATGCCGCAGGTAAAGCACCTCACAGAGTAGCGGTCATTTAGCGCCAGCAGTTGAGTCCAGTGCGCCGCGCAGACCAGGCACATTTGATGGTTGCACTCAGACAGCACCCGGTCTGGGGAGATCATACACCCACATCCTGAGCAAATATCCAAGTCTTGCTGGAGGAAGAATCTCCCCCAGGCCGGGTACTCTTCTTCTTCCAACCGCGAAGGTATTGACTCCCCTAGCATCATCGTTCTAAAGAACGCCTCATCATAGTGACCAGCCTCTATATCTCTGAGCCTCTTTCCAATCGTGACTTGACGGTTGTACAGGACGGGTACACACATGATGGATCCATGAACTGGGTCCGGCAGCAGCTGGAAGAAGTAGACTCTTTCTGGCGGTGCCTGTGGCTGTGTGACAGGCAGGTGAAGTTCTCTAACTTCAGCAATGGTGAGAGCATCATGTAACGCGAAGAAGCACTCCATGTTGACGGAAGCGAGTGTGAGCCCAAACTGAAATGAGCATGGGTTATATACCACCTGAAGTCAGGATCGGACCCCCCCCCCCTAACCGAGCTAAACTCGGGACCCCCCCCTAGCCGACCTAACCTCAGGACCCCCCCCCCCCTAGCCGAGCTAAACTCGGGACCCCCCCCCCCCGGGATAGCACGAAATACTTGCATGAAGTAAGGACCCCCCCCCATCAGCATATAATGCGAGGATGTTCGCTAGTAGTATATAAAGGTGGGTTACAGCTTCATTATCCAACACAAGCAGCAAGATGTCAACAAATCGTAAAATCACAGTGATGCGAAACGGCAAGGCAGTGACGCTAACGACTGAGTGTTATAAGTGTTGGGTATGGTTGGAGTACCCAGGTCAACCACACAACTGCCCGGTGCACCACAATGCACCACGACATTACTGCTGCAAAACTTGCGGTGGACTGCTCTGGTACAAGTTTACTGCGAGATTGCCAGGACCGCAGCCATGCACGGACTGCTGGTGGTGTGGAGCGACACTAAAAAACTTTGGCTACTATAACCGTCATCCGTTCAAGTGCTCGCGACGACCGTTCTCCATGGAACAGTTTTACAGATACCAGTGCGACTGTGGCAATCCGACTTGCTGGTGAAGCGTCAAATTACTAAC
Source organism: Protula sp. h YS-2021 (assembly GCA_949752745.1). Taxonomy (NCBI): domain Eukaryota; kingdom Metazoa; phylum Annelida; class Polychaeta; order Sabellida; family Serpulidae; genus Protula; species Protula sp. h YS-2021. The sequence continues at coordinate 3,563,915 of OX457031.1, read as the reverse complement.
ATCTTTCGGCCCTTTTAAGGGCCATCCTCTGTTATGAAATGAACGCAAATTCTGTCTATGTATGAGTGTGTATAAAAGGGTGATGTCTGAGATTACATTTCAGCATTTCAGTTTCAGCAGTTGACGGAACAACAACCAGCTATGATGAAAAGTGAAGAGCATGGGAAAGGAGCAAAGAGACAAAGGATGGAAGAAGATGACATTTGGCCATACGGTCAAGTTCAGTGTATGGAATGCAATGTGAAATTTCCATCTATGGATACTTATTAGACACACACATGCAGTAAAGCTGAGATGAAAGGAGCAAAGAGACAAAAGATGGATGAAGATGACATTTGGCCATACGGTCCAGTTCAGTGTGCGGAATGTAATGTAGAATTTCCATCTATGGATACTTTTGAAGCACATACATGCAAAGCTGAGATGAAAACTTTAGTGAAACATGAAGGGAAAGGAGCAAAGAGAGAAAAGATGGAAGAAGATGACATTTGGCCATACGGTCCAGTTCAGTGTGCGGAATGTAATGTAGAATTTCCATCTATGGATACTTTTGAAGCACATACATGCAAAGCTGAGATGAAAACTTTAGTGAAACATGAAGGGAAAGGAGCAAAGAGAGAAAAGATGGAAGAAGATGACATTTGGCCATACGGTCCAGTTCAGTGTGCGGAATGTAATGTAGAATTTCCATCTATGGATACTTTTGAGGCACATGCATGTAAACCAGCTGAGATGGAAAATGTGTCTCAAGAACATGTTTCAAAGAAACAAAAGACAGGACAAGTAGGGAGAGGTAGAAGGGTTAGTCTTGGTGAAAACGCGCAGGAAAAACGGTTTGAATCTGAGGATGGATCAGATTTACTGCTTGAAATGCGACAGCAAGAGAACCGTATCAAGACACATTTGTTGGAGACCTTAAATCATGGAATGAAATGGTACATTGTCGTGCATGCACGTTTCAAGAAACTGACAGCAAATGATGAAGGTGTTATGGTAGAACAAGTGGATAATGCATTTATCAGCAGTCCAACATATGCAGCATACAATCCAGCAGATATTGAGAAGGACCTGCCAGAAGCCTATAAAGAATTATTTACCAAGTTTGACGAACATGAGCGACAAGGCTCTGGCTGGGTATTGGATAACATACTATACATTGAAGTACATACAGCTACGTTGGTGCCTCTAGAAGCGAGTAGTTTTATTCCACTACCGAAGAAAGTGAAGAAAACAAAGGGTGTGATAAACATTAAGAATGATGATGATAACAAGTGTTTCTTATGGTCAGTATTGGCTTACCTTCACCCTCATGACAACAATCCAAATCGCGTGAATCATTACAAACCATTTGAGAAGGAACTAAAGGTAGAGGGTATGACATTTCCGACACCAATTACTGACATTCCAAAGTTTGAAAAGGAGAACGATGTAGCCATCAACGTGTTTGGATATGAACAAGATGTAGTTGTTCCAATACAACTTAGTCGAAACGTCAGTGTGAGAGAAATCAACTTACTTCTGATTAGCAATGACAAGACGAGGCATTACTGCCTCATCAAGAATTTTAGCAGACTTATGTCTTATCGATCAAAGCATAAGGGTACATATTTTTATTGTTTCAACTGTCTTCACGGGTTTGTACGACAAGATCTTTTAGATAAACATCGTGAAGTGTGTGACAAGAATGGAGCACAACGTTTATCATTTCCCAAGGAACCCTTCATCAAGTTCAAGAATGTGGCTAAACAACAGCGAGCACCTTTTGTGATTTATGCCGACTTTGAATGTTTCACGCAAAAGCATGAAGAAGGAGACAAGTATCAACATCATCGTCCAAACAGCTTTGCCTATGTAGTTGTGAGCCAGTACGACACACGTGCGCCAGTTGTGTATCGAGGAGACAATGCCGTGAAAGTCTTTTTAGACCATATGGTGAATGAACGTGATCGTATTGTACGTGGTTTAGAGCAGCCAAAGGAAATTGTGATGACTCGTGAAGACAAAGAGAACGCTGTTGATTGCTACATTTGTCATGAACCTCTAGGAGCAGATCGTGTGAGAGATCATGACCACATCAATGGCAAATATCGTGGAGCAGCGCACAATGAATGCAACTTACAATTCCGACTTAGAAAAGATCAGCAAGGGGATAAAGATTCTTTTATCATTCCTGTGTTTTTCCACAATTTGCGAGGCTATGACAGTCATCTGATCATGGAGGAAATTGGAAAATTCAAAGGTGAAACGATTACAGTCATTCCCAACACCATTGAAAAATATATTGCATTCACCATGAGCAATCTGAAGTTTACAGACAGCTTTCAGTTCATGAGTACCTCTCTACAGAAGTTGGTATCCAACCTTGCAGCAGAAGGGAAAGATAACTTCTACAACATGACCTCTCACATTCACGATAGTGACCAACAAGATTTGCTGCTGAGAAAGGGAGTGTACCCCTACGATTACGTGGACGAACCATCCAAGTTTGCTGAAACACAGCTACCATCAAAGGACAAGTTTTATAGTCAGCTTAGCGAAGAGGACATTAGCGATGAGGATTATGCGCATGCGCAGAAGGTATGGGATACATTCAACTGTACCACATTTGGTGAATACCACGACCTGTACCTGAAATCAGATGTGTTATTACTAGCTGACGTGTTTGAAAATTTTCGTCAAGTATGCCTCAACACGTATGAATTGGATCCTGCTCATTACTATACAGCACCAGGACTGTCGTGGGATGCAATGTTGAAAGCGACAAAGGTGAAGTTGGAATTGATCAATGACATTGACATGTACCAAATGGTTGAGCAAGGCATACGTGGAGGAATATCTGTGATCACACACAAGTATGCGAAAGCGAATAATCCCTACGTAGCAGAATACAATTCTGAGATACCAAACAACTACCTGATGTACCTCGACGCAAACAACTTGTATGGCTGGGCCATGTCACAAAGCATGCCACAAAGAGGATTTATGTGGGTGAGCGAGCCAGAATCCCTCGACTTCATGGATGTGGATGAAGATGATGACATTGGATTCATTTTGGAAGTGGATTTAGAATATCCAAATTCAATCCATGATCATCATAATCACTACCCAGTGGCTCCAGAACGGAAATGTGTCAAAGTTGAAGAATTGTCAGAGTACAGTCAGAAGCTGCGGAAAGATCTAAACATGAAAGAGAAATCCAGTGAAAAGCTCATTCCTAACTTGTCTGACAAGAAGAAATATGTACTTCATTACAGGAATTTGCAACAGTACGTCTCACTGGGGTTGAAAGTCACTAAAGTACATCGCGCCATCATGTTTGAACAGAGCAAATGGTTGGCAAAATACATTGCCTTGAACACGGAAAAGAGAAAATTGGCCAAGAACCCATTTGAGAAAGACTTCTTCAAACTGATGAACAACTCGGTGTTTGGCAAAACCATGGAAAATGTGAGAAAGCGAATCAATGTTGAACTTGTTCACAAGGAAAAGCGGTTCAAGAAACTTGTAGCCAAACCTTCTTTCCACAAATTCAAAATTTTCAACGAAGATTTGACCGCGGTACATTTACGCAAAGTGGATTTGCTTCTGGATAAACCCATTCAAGTTGGTTTCACCATTCTCGACCTCAGCAAAGTGCTTATGTTCAACTTTCATTACAACTACATCATGGTCAAGTATCCCAATGCCAAGTTATTGTTCAGCGACACCGACAGTCTATGTTACGACATAGAAACGGAAGATATCTACAAGGATATGCAGCAGGATGCTGACCTGTTCGACACAAGTGACTATCCGCCGGATCATTTCCTACATTCCAACGTGAACAAAAAAGTGCTTGGGAAAATGAAGGATGAGACAGCCGGCGTCCCCATTGAAGAGTTTGTTGGACTCAGACCGAAAATGTACAGTTTATTGTGCGGTGGGAAAGAAAAACATACAGCTAAAGGCATCACTCGAGCTTGTCAAAGACGCATTAAACATGTGCAGTATAGAGACAGTTTGTTCAAGAAAACTCAAACGATGGCTACAGGACACATTATCCGAAGTCATAGCCACCAGCGTTTCTCGGAGAAGATTAGGAAAGTAGCCCTCTCCCCATATGACGACAAGCGATATGTGCTGAATGATGGCTATTCCACCTTAGCGCATGAACATTACAAGGCTGTGGTATAAAAGGGGGAGGTCCTCCAACGGAAGAGTTATTTGAGGTGTGAACATTGAAGTGTTAACATGGAACGTGAATGTCGTAAGAGATCTACAACTGATATGGATACTCTTGCAGATGCAGTTAAAGACTTAAAAGTGAAAAATCCTACCACTACCATCAAGAAATTGAAAGTGGAGACAGCACCAACACCACAGTCGTGGGATGGAATGCTTTCTCTAGGAAATGGAAAGTATATCAAGATTATGAAACAAAGCAATGAAGGAGTGGTAAACATTCGCAAGTACCTGAGAGATGAGGGGACTGGAAAAAACCGTCCAACGAAAAAGGGAATTTTGCTGACAATACCTGAATGGAAAATGCTGAAGAAGCAGGTGAAAGAAGTGGATAAAAGGCTTCGCAGACAAGAAGGTGGCTCATAACAAGGTAAAAACATGAATGCACTCATGCTGAACGGTGGTGCTTACCTTACTGTAAATGATAGGAATGAAGTGATACTAGATTCTCAGAGAAGTTATCATCGGTTTAAACCTGAAGTGTGGAAAGACTTTAAAAACATACCACTTGAACCTGGGTTTAAACGTAGACTTGAAAATAAAGTGGAAGTGACGGTGGCTGAATATGATTCTAACATACGTGTAGAAATCTGTAGAAATCTTTTACAGGATTATCCAGAGGATTATAAGGGAGTTGTGCCAGATACACCATATACAGATTTGATTATCTTTGATATGAAGAACTGGCGAGCAGCCTTACGATTCCTAGAAGTGTTACAACATCCACACTTTGCCATCTTGCGAGCATAAAAAACGTCTTTGCAGACAAGGAGACAGCTCATAGTTCATCTGACTGTTGAACGAGATGGAAGACTTTTTATCGGAATATGAACCCATTACGCATGGATTCTCATATCTGAGAAACGTATATGATGACATCGTGCTAAAACATTTTGGAAAGTATATCATTCTATCAACTGACGAACAATCTGTGTTGAAAGACCATCTAGAGAAGCTGAGGATACCTGGCTTTCTCCTGAAACTCTCAGAGGATTTAGAAGTGCGTGTGACTGAGAACTATTTAGACGTGTTTGTACGATTTCGCCAATATGACGAGCTTACAAAATGCTACGACTACATCACCCTCAACACAGTGGAATGGCACGCTCTGTTACAAGCATTGGATTGGAAAGAACCTGACGCTTGAATTCAAAGAGGAAGGAGTGCAACTCATGCGAGGCACCAAATCCATTGAACTGACGCATCCCATGTGTGTTATGGTGATGAACATTGACATGAATGATCATGGATATGAACTGAAACTGTCTGAACACAAAGATGTTAAAATAATAAAGTTTGGTAATGGACAGTGTTATGCTAGTTTTCATAGCATTTACAAACGTGGATGTAATGTCTATGATACATATATTAATTTAGATTGGTATGAATGGCATGTGTTTATTGATGTATTGAATGTATTTGTAAAATAATTGTGAAATGTAAATAATGTATAACACAATAAAAAAGAATGTTGTATAAAACTGTCTTGTTTATTTACAATATTCATAATACAATTCACAATTACCAACAACTTAACTAATGCAACTTAACTAATACAACATCAATAAAATAATGGTTTATACTGTCTATATACAAAATCCTTTACAACAAAATCACCATCACTTCTTCTTAATACATCAATGATTTCAAAAGGACTATGTCCTCGAGCTCTTTGAATTATATAATATATACAATAAAATCCACATGTAGAGGATATCGGTGTTTGTAATGGAACTGAATTATAAATGAAATTAAACTTTAAAAACTTATTCAAACGACTGTCTATAGGTAAAAGTCCATAAGAGTCAAAATATTCTGCAGGGTCTTCGTCATAATATACTGCCACCCAATGCTCTCCTGGCTCATCATGATCGTCTGTGTTGATGACATAGGCACCGCGTTGTAAAGATGGTAACTGGTCCATGGCAAACACACCTTGAAACAAGTCTTTTGTCGTGGCATCATGGGATAGGATGGCTTCTATCTGCTTCGTGTTCATGACTGGTAGTCGAATTGAATGCTACGATTTGCACTTATTTCAACAATGTTATCAAATTCAGCATACACTATAACATTGACTGTATTTTGCAAGGCACCAGCAAAATTCATTTCTAGTCTCAAATTCCCATGTTTGATAAGGGCATAATGATCAGCACCATCATAATCAGGTGTTAAGTCAAAAGAAAACAACGAATAACCTCTAGGCCAATCTTCCCGTTTTATAATGGAACTTTTCTCACCATCCAATCTGTCAAAAGATTTGTAAAGAGTTTCAAAAGCATCAAGATATTTGCCTTGATTTATATCAAGCTTGAGAGGTTTTGATAGGACTGGTTCACCATCAGAGTAAAGCTGCATAAAGTTAAGATTAAAATGTTCAAAATTGTATGGATTTCTCAATACTGTTCCAGCAAAGGATTCATTATGAACCATTCCAATGACAATACGTTTTGGTAATTGGCCTAAAAAGATGCTATCTTTCACAAAAGATTGAAATCCAGTTGGAATAGCTAAAACTTTACATTCTTTTCTATTAACAATAAACTTAGCAGGACTTTTCATCAATGCATCTGCATGTCCCAACTGAATACCTGGACTAACCCTCACTTTGCGAATGGTTAAAAACGCTTCTCTCACTTCTACTTTAAAACCATTATTTGCAGCCATTAATACATATCCATCTTTTTGTCTATGTAAACGTAATTTCATACTAACACCATTGGGAAGATAACGATCCTGCTCAAACAAATCTACCCTTAAACCACCTGTAAGCGCAAACTCACGGCTTAGACGTGTATACAAATAGCGATTATGTAAACCATTATTTCCTGTTTCAGCTATATCACCACCTTCAATATTTACATGAAAACCTGATACATATCTTTCATGATTAGGTCTTTTCACCTCATAAGTATTCATTGATCCGGCAGTATCTTTAAAGATGAGACGCATAGAGCGCTCAGAATGGAGACTTTCTTCCGAGTCATGAATGAGATGAGATATGATGCTAGTATAACCATGGGTATTGTTACTATGTGATATCAAACGATCATTTAGAAATAATTCAATATTAGACCATAGCCCATTAAACAAATCATTGATACATGACACGTTATCATCTACACCACACAGTGTTCCATCGGCCTTGACAATGCGACATACAATATGGAGTTTACTGTTCTTTAAATCTAGATATTCTTCTGTACTCGCAGGAATGTAGAATTCTATTGGAGCACCCTCTCTAATGGTAGTCATTGGTTGATAGTCTACATTATAACTTTTTTCTACAGCAGTTTGCGTTGGTGGTATGTGAAACCATTCTAATGGAGAAAGGCTACATTCACAAGAATGATTATGAATTAAAGACATGATTAAAAAATATCTTTCTTATGTTTTTTTTATGTTATCCGTTTAGCTGCCTTTCGCCTTCTGACACGTTTTGCTCGTTTCGGTCTCTTTTGTCCTCGTAACCCACCACCAAACATACGTTGTGCTACTCGACCTGTAACATCTTTCGCGATATCTTTTGCAGCCCTTTTAAGATGTGGTGCAACGATTTTAGCCCCTGTCTTAAGCAGTGGAATAGCTTTTCGAGCCAATGATCCCAGTATTGAACCAATACCATCTCCATATTGTATTCGCGCTCCTTTAAATCCTGGTAATTCTCCACCCACTTGACGAAGAAAATGGTTGCGATAAATAGATGGATTGTGTGTGTATGCTTTCATAATGCTTTTGGTCGAAAATGAAGTTTACAGATCACCTTCCCAGTTTGAAATGGAACATTATGGTCTGTGTCATCCTTAATATTCATTTCTATCACGTCAAATTTGGATGTGTTTACAGGAACATAATGAGGTTCTCCATAAGTTTTCATGATAATGTCTCCATCATGTCCTTGTATTGCAACAGAACGTAGCAAAGGAACATAATAATCACCAACAACTTGTGGCTCACAAATACTACAATACACATAAAGTGTATAAAACCCCTGTTTCACATCAGCTTTATATTCAGCTGTACACGTTTCAGTATACCATTGATCTGGGATAAATCCTAAAATCTCAGCTAATCCAGTGGAGAATGACACTTCAAAGCCGTATTTTAGATATAGAAAAACGCGTCGTCTAATTTTATCATACTTTATCCGAATACCTTCTTTAAGGTCATCTTTCATAGAATTAGTTGCTTCTTCATTGACTGCATGACATATTTCTTGTATGGATCTGTAGTAACCATAAGGAATATTGATTGTGTCAAGAACAATATCATTCAGTGGTTGTTGTCGATACTGAATAGAATAGTCCATTCCATGTCTCATGGTTGTCCATGTATGTGGATATTGAATTTCAGCTAATGCTACTTCATATTTTCCGTTCAGATAGATGGTTCGAGGCATACGAATTTGATAATTCGAAGTCTTGTTGTTGGGATAATAGTTCATACTAGCATTGCTGGGTAAAGTAATGTAAAAACTTGTTGACTCCATGACAGCTAAATCGTTTATGTGATGTAGATAGACTAGATGTGTATATACATTACTTCATGTTTGACACTCTTCATCCTCACTTTCTACATTACTGTCTACATTATTGTCTAAATTGCTATCTACATGATCTAAATTGGTATCTACTACTTCTCCCTGACAACAAGCACTAACACACCTAATTTTTACAGGAATAGTATTTTTATTTCCATTTTCTTTACAACAACAGCACCATAACTCTTTAATCCATGTTAAAAAGTTTCCCATCCTTCTGGAAACAATCTTTGTTGACGTTGTTGTTGCTCTTTTGTAATATCTTCACGAGTTGTCTTTTTGCCAAAAACAGTTTTTGGAATATTAGCGTCTACAATTTCCTCAATAAACTGCTTCCAACCACGCGGTGGTTCTCGTCGTTCTTTTCTTTTTGTAGCAACCAATGCTTCTTTCAACAAATCAATAATGTTAGAATTTGTAATGACAGTACCTGTTTTTAAAACAAGTTCATTTTTATCTGTCCATCTCGTACCATATTTCTTAAGTTCTGCCAGAAGTTGTGTTAGTTTTACATGATAAATGGGTTGAAAATGGTTTAGAAACTGTTGAGACTTTTCTGATTTTTCTGCATTAGATGCTGTAACAGACTTTTGTCGTTGTTGTTGTGATTGAATTGTTCGTAAATGGCGTCCAAGCACTTGAGACATTTCTATTGCTTTTTCACGAGTTCGTTTCCCACGTAAAAGTTTATTCACTTTCGTTTTGATTTCAACATCTTTTCCCTTCTTTTCTAACAACATTTTATATTCATATTCAGGAATGAGAACCATTTTCAAAGTATGTTTCATTTTAACAGCAACTGAGCTAACAAGGGTAATGCAAATTTAGCAATAGCTCCAATAAATCCTCCTTTCTGATTAACCAACTTCTTTTTTCTTCGAAGTGATATCTTCTTATTTGCCAGTGTACGTAGGGTATGACGTTCACGCTTGAATAACTTATACCTTTTTGAGCTTAAGGGTAAATGTCCTCGCAATATATTCAAACAAATTTCAAACAAGCTAGTTAATTCCTCCTTAGTAGCTTGTTGTAGTAAGGATTTACGTCGTTTAGGCCCGCTGCGTGCAAGCAAGTGAAGGAAAGGTTGATTCGCTTGAATACGTTTAGACATCTTGGCTGCGAATGGTTAAGTGACTTGGTTCTTGTTCATACGCCACCTTATCAACATATACGTAATGTGTATCTTTTGGTAAAATGCCTGTACGAATACGTAGTTGATCATTTGTCTTCGGCTTCAAATCAATGAATAAATAGCCATGAGGTTTGCTGGTAGCATCTTGATAGGCTTCTATGAGAAATTGAGATTTTCCAGGATACATTTGTCGCGCTAATGTACTTATTTGTTGACTGTCTCTAGGATTTTTAAACAGAATGATGTAATGTGTATTCAAACTAATATTACGCATTTCTCTACCATGATGAAACAAATTATGCACAATAAAAATAATGCTTAGATTTTGATGACTGCTGCCAACACTAAAGAGACGTGTCATGCGTTCATCACTATGACATTTGGTCATTAAGTCATCAATGATGAGCAAGTTTGGTTTTTTCGGGTTAAAACGCTCTTCAATGTTATCTGGAATGCCTTGGTAAAATTCCACACCTTTCATGCCCTTATACAAAGGCTGATCTGCTGCATAGAGCCATAAAATGGTTTTTGGAGAGGGTTTAATTAACTTTTGTTCTAGAATTTATCTAACTAGAGAAGTTTTACCACTGCCTGTAGGTCCAGAGACCAAACACGTGAATGGATGCTTCATTTTCGAATATCTGTTTCTTTCACCCAACTGTTAAACTTCTTTGGCCAACCTAACCACTTCACAAATAATTCTTTAACACCTCGTCTTTTTCGTGTTTTCAAGACCTTTTCAATTCTGTAGACTGTGTCAATATCTTTTGTCACTTTCTGCAGTTCTTCTTCATAAAAATGTCCGTCAATATCTTCATCCAAAAAGTCTTTCACACGATACAAGTGTATTCCTTGCTTCTTACAACGATGTGTGATAATGAACACTTCTTGCGTCCACTTTATATGATAATCCCGTTGAAATACATATTTCATGTGAGAAATGCGAACCTGATCACCAATTTTAAATTTGTAGGGTTTTTTCTTCTTCTTTGGTTTTAATTTCAATTTGTCTACATACATATACTTCCACACTTTCGATTCTATGTCTTTACGAATATCTGCAGGAGCATACTTATTAGGGAGGGAGCCATGAGGTCTATGGTTATAATTATACACTAAGTCTGGAAGGATGTCCATATATCGATACGTTTGATTATGAAGGAAATATCGATACATCATTCCCTTTAGAGTACGAATGACTCTCTCAGCAAAGTTGGCTTTGGTTTCATTCTTTGTCGTATAGGCATGTATTCCCTCCTTCTTCAAAAATGCTTTTACCCATCTGTTTTTAAATTCAGTTCCTTTATCTGACCTTAGAGTTCGTGGTCTTCGTTGTGTTTCATGAAAAATCTTTTGAAAGGCTTCTATGACGCTGGTATGTGATTTATTAGGCATTGGCTGCACCCACAAATATTTGGAAAACACATCAATGACAACTAATAAAAAGTGGGTGTCATCATTATAGGAAGCTATGTTTCCCATGTCAGCTAAATCAATATCCCACATGTCATCAATTCCACGTGTAATGACACGTTGCCTTTTAAACCTGTATTTTACAGGTTGTAGTAAACTGAAGGCATCTTGATCCTGTAACCATTTCTTCACTTGTGAATGAGTGACTGGTTGATCATGTTTTTTTAATATGTGATATAGTTTGTAAGGACCAGCAAATGCCCCGGGTTGACCAGGTTTAAAGTAAATATTGGTTAAGTAGTCTTTCCACGTCGACATGTTAACACTAAATGATCAACACTTGTTAACATATCTTACATTTTATTTTATCAACACATCTTGCATTTATCAACACATCTTAAATTTTATCAACATATCTTAAATTTTATAAAAGCTCAATCAACATATCTTACAAATCAAGTATTGATACAATGGTGTGAATAATTGGAGTCCATTGATCTTCAATGAACATTAACCAACAACTTAATTCATCAAATGTGATAGCATCTACACCATATTTTTCACAGCGTTGATTTGCATTATCTAACACTTTATCTAAATGAATGTAATATTTAGCTTCATTCCAATATGTATAGACACATGCAGAATGACAAGTATATTCTGAACACTCTTCATTTTGACAAGCAGGACATACTAAACATGCAAACTTTTTTACAGCTAATAACATTTCTTCACAATATGTCTTTTGCACAATATATTGTCTCAATGTAATGTCTGTCATTATACTGCAATGTAGATTAACCACTCTCTCACTTCATCAAACAGTCTTGGATCAAATCGAGCGAAGTGATATGCTGCTTCCACATCAAACTCCTCAGCTCCGTCAATGTTTGAAAACATACACTCTTTGATGAAATCCTCACGTAAGTTTGGTACACTTAACGTGGAATGCGCAAGTTCCCAATAAATGTCAAAGTGTTGCAGTTGTTGTTGAATAGATCCAAAACGCGCCAGTTCACTTATCATGTAGTCCACATACTTGTCCTTGAAACACGTTTCTACATCCATCTTTCACATATCCATATAACACGTCTGCACACTGTGACGGTTGGCAAACAAATGACTCTCAGTCTTACTCCGCAGAAACAGTTAGTGAGCCGCACTTGTTGCAGAAGTTGTCTGGTTCACACAACTTGCAATTGTACTTGTGGCAGTGACAATCATAATCCTCAGCATATCCGTAAGCACCACAATATTCACAGGTAAGTCCAAGTTGATTTTGCACATCCATATTCTCCAATTGAACTTCAGCCAGTCTTTTCTTGGATAGCTTTGACACTTTCATCCGATTGTCCTTTTGTAGCTTGATAGAAGTTTTCTTACCATGACATTCCGTGCATGGCAGTAAGGTTGAGGTTATGCTATGGATTTCCTGAAGCAAGGTCTCCCATTCACCATCATTCATGTTGATGTAAAACTTGTATTCTTTCCCTTCAAACAGTGATGCTTGCACAAAACTCACATAGCGCATGTCCAAGTATGAAATGACTTCAAGCCATTTCGTTTGCGTTAAGTACAGTTTGAAGCCAATGTCACGTAATCTTGTCAAGTTCTGACACACAATCTTCCACAAGGATGGTGATAAAGCAAGCCATCTCTCTCCACGTTTGATTCGAAGAAATAATCCAAATTGTCCATGCTCCACAGTAATGGTTAAGTTTGCACTAATTTTAAAGCTGCTTGTCTTCTCCATGGCTGCGCGTCGAATGATGACTGCACTTGACACCTCACTCCTTTTATATGGACATTACATGTATGTTTTCATGAGATGTTTGCAAAATCGCGGAGTGATCTCGTTGAAACCATCCAGAAAGGCTGTTGGTAAACCGTCTGTTAGAGATTGTCTCATGACGATCACTAAAAAATCTCCTCGTTTGCGACTTCCAATTATCCATTGGAAGAGCATTGGCATGGTGAAATATCCTTTTTCATAGAGGTAGGCCATCATCTCGTACACCTTAATACGTTCTTCAAGGTACTTGAAGCCATGTAGCATGACCTTTGCACATTTGGAATCGCAATCTTCGTCAACACACTTTGGCGCCGGTAGACATAATGTCTTAAAAAGTTCCTCATGAAGACTTCTAATAAGTTGAACGAAACGTCGGGTCATGGCTTCGGAGAACTGTGGCTCTGACGCGGGAACATGCTCTATGTTTCCTTCTAGCATGTAGATAAGCTGAATGACAGTATTCACTTCTTCCGTTAGGTATATGTATGTGTGTTGGTCGAAAAAGCCTTCTTCACATAAGCACCATAAAATGTTACAATCTATCAGAGGAATCACTGCTTGAAAGTTCCGTTTCAACAGCGTGACGTCTTCTTCAGTAACAGGAATGCTTTTGCTCAATTCGAATTTAGATTTGAGCTGCTTTTCATCGTCGTCGCTGTCGTCATTGTCGTCATTGTCGCCATTGTCGTCATCGTCGTCGTCACCGTCGTCATCGCTTGACATGACCACTTCTTCCTCCTCAAGATGCTCTAGATGAGCCTGTAACTTTGTACTAAGTGGTTTGGCGCTACCATTTACCGCATTGGCAACCCAGAACGGGTAGTCAGATCCCTCGGGATCGGGCATTGCTTGCTGTACTGGCTGTACTTCTTCAGGCCTAGTTTGCTGTACTGTAGACACGGCTGACGGAGCCCCTAATGCTTCCTCCAAGGCTTTTTCAGCTTCTTTTAGTGTACTTAGGAAGGCAGCAGTCTCCTCTGCAGTTAAAACTGCATCTGTAAAAGCCATTGTTTCATTGCTGAACAGGCTATCAATTTCCATGTTGTTAGCCGTTGCTGCGTTTCGAGACGTCTCCATGATGGTTTGGCAATGCAATGATTAGAGTGGTGTCAACCCGACCTTTTCATACTACTGACGGTGAGCCGTGAGCCAGCGGCGTAAAAAGTAGCCGGGAGGGGGGGGGGGCTCACTAGGTAGTTGGGCCGGGGGGGGGGGCTCACTAGGTAGCTGGGCCGGGGGGGGGTCCCTACTATATGCCGTCTGCTTCTGCCTCTAGGGAGGGGGGGGGGGGGTCGATCAGTTTGCTTTGCAGTCTGTGTGCAGTCAGTCTGCTTTGAACCTTTGAAGCGAACACATCGAAATTTAATCATGCAGTACAAGGACGAGTTTTTTTTCGGATGAGCTTCGAGGTCGCTATTTTCTATCAGCGAGGGATGTCAACCTCTGGGAGGAGATATTTATAGAATATCAAATTTTTCTGTTTCGGAAGCGAGCACATCGAAATTCAACCATGTTGTATAAGGACGAGTTTTTTTCGGATGAGCTTCGGGGCCGCTACTTCCTATCACCGAAGGATATCAACTTCTGGGAGGAGATTTACATTGAATATCAAACTTTTCTGTTTCGAAAGTGGAGAAATTTCCTTGGGAACAGACCAGAGGAACGGTTCAACCTGTTTGGCAGGGCGGCGGAGGAGAGCCATAAGCGACTACGCCATCGTTCGCCGCCCAGGGACCCGTCGCCCTGCCAGGAAGTGACCAAAGTGACCAGAGTGACCAGAGTGACCGCGGCAACGATGACAGAGACTCCTCCAGCCAGAGTGATCGCAGCAACGATGACAGAGACTCCTCCTGCCAGAGCAACTCCTGTCAAAGTCGCTGCGTCAACGATGACGACCCCGTTGAAAGTGAATCAAAAGGAAGCTGATGTGACTGTCCGGAAGGTGCTGGCGGCACCAAGCGCAACCGTTACAAGACCGGACAGTCCGCCACCAGCTCCTGACGATGAGCTTACAATCGCTGTCGCCAGTATTTCGGATACAGTCAGCCTCATACAGTCACCTTCAAACACTGACCGCAACAACGAACCTGCTCAGATGAAACTGGAGGATGTCTCTAGAAAAGAGTCAGATTTCCAGGAGGTCATGCAAATCTTGGGCACTTTGGATAATGTTAAATATTGTGAATTCTGCCATTTTGGCTTTCCGGTAGAATATTCAATGAGATTGCATGAGCAGCAATGCCCGGAGGCTTTGAAGTCCCAATATTATTTTTGTAGTGTCCAGGGCAAAGGATTCACCTCGAGTAGGGCCGCGGTTGCGGCACATAAGCGGAAGTGTGGCTGTGGCGAGGTTGGTGGCGGCAGCGGTGCCAGCGGTGGCGTCAGCGGCGGCGCCAGTGGCGGCGGCAGGAGAACCGATGGCGGGAGGCAGTGACAGCGGCAGGAGAACTGATGACAAGAGGCAGTGACCAGGACCAGACTACGGAAATCCCTCCAGGGCCGCTTTTTAGCGGCCCTCCCATTATTACGAAATGAAACGCTTCATCAGACAATCTTAGTATGAATGAGAGTGTGGGAAATGCTAAAAAAAAAGAGGACTATAAATCATTGATTTATAGCTCCATCTGTCCGTCTGACCGTCTGAAAAAGCTAAACAAATTGCTGCCTGGGTTAAAAATACCCTGGCATGAGAAATGAAACGCTAAATCTGTCCGTCTGCCCGTCTGAGAAAGCAAAACAAATTGCTGTCTGGGTTAAAAATACCCTGACATGAGAAATGAAACGCTAAATCTGTCCGTCTGCCTGTCTGAGAAAGCAAAAAGAATTTGCTGTCTGGGTTAAAAATATCCAGGCTTGAGAAATCGAACGCTAAATCTGTCTGTCTGACCGTCTGTTGTGTTATGTGTGTGAAGAGAGAGAGAAATAAGCCACTGTCTGGGTTAAAAAAAATACCCAGGCTTGAGAAATATAACGCTGAATCAGTTGTGGCTATTGCTATATGTGTAGAGAGAGAGAGGGATAAAAAAAAAAACAAAAAAAAAACGACTGTCTGGGTGTCCGTGTGTCTGGGCGTCCGTTGGTTTGGTTGTCATAGGTGTTAGAATAGTGAGAAAGCTTTAAAGAAAGGATTGTTGCTTGTATATGGCCACAATGCATGGAGACCTCTCTGTGGTTAAAACACAGCATCCCTTAAGGAAAAGAGTGCTCATTTACTAATTGTTGCTGCAATGGCTTGGTTAGAGAGTGAGAAAACACCGAAAAACAGTTGCTGCCGTGATTTGGTGTGTGTGGAGAGAGAGAGGGATAAAAATAAAAAAAAACATATGTATGTGTGTCTATGTGTGTCTATGTGTGTGTGTGTGTGTGTGTGTGTGTGTGTGTGTGTGTGTGTGTGTGTGTGTGTGTGTGTGTGTGTGTGTGTGTGTGTGTGTGTGTGTGTGTGTGTGTGTGTGTGTGTGTGTGTGTGTGTTCGGTTTTCGTAGCCGCAATGCATGGAGAGTTCTCCCCCTTAAGGAAAAACAGTACTCATTTTTAATTGCTGCTACGACAAGCCATTAGTGATGGGATATGCATGTAAAAGCCCTGAAAAAACATTTGTTTCCGTGGTTTGGTTTGATGTGGGTGAAGAGGGATAAAAACTAAAAAAAAAAACAAAAAAAAAGGACTGTCTGGGTGTCCGTGTGTCTGGGTGTCCGTGTCTGGGTGTCCGTGTGTCTGGGTGTCCGTTGGTTTGGTTGTCATAGGTGTTAGAATAGTGAGAAAGCTTTAAAGAAAGGATTGTTGCTTGTATATGGTCGCAATGCATGGAGACACCTCTCTTCCTTAAGGGAAAAGAGTGCTCATTTTTAATTGCTGCCACGGCAATCCATTAGTGATGGTGTGTGTGCTTGGAGAACGAGAAAAGCCCTAAAAAACAGTTGCTGCCGTGATTTGGTGTGTGTGGAAAGAGAGAGGGATAAAAATAAAAAAAAAACGTATGTATGGGTGTCCGTGTGTCTGGGTGTCCGTGTCTGGGTGTCCGTGTGTCTGGGTGTCCGTTGGTTTGGTTGCCATAGGTGTTAGAATAGTGAGAAAGCTTTAAAGAAAGGATTGTTGCTTGTATATGGCCACAATGCATGGAGACCTCTCTTCCTTAAGGAAAAAGAGTGCTCATTTTTAATTACTGCTACGGCAATCCATTAGTGAAGGTGTGTGTGCTGGGAGAACGGGAAAAGCTGGAAAAAGACTGCTTGTTTGCCTCCAGCTACCGTGTGGAGAGAGAGGCATAAAAAACTATAAAAAAAGACTGTCCGTTTGTCCAGCAGTCCGTTTGTCCGGGTAGTCCGTTTGTCCGGGTGTCTGTTTGTCCGACTGACCCGTTACCAGTCTGGTCTGGCGTGTGTTTGGAGAGAGAAAGCTAAAAAAAAAAGAGTGGCCATTGCTTGTATACATACAGTGGCATGCGGCGGTGAGCCGTGAGTCAGCGGCTAAGACCACCATGGGCGGGGGGGGGGGGGGGGGGCTCATGGGCCGGTGAGCCGGGGGGGGGGTCTGTCGACTAGCTCACCCATATAGATACAGTGTATGCTGAAAGATTGCTGGGCCGGGGGGGGGGGGGGCTCATGAGTTGGTGAGCCAGGGGGGGGGGGCCTACCAACCTGATGTTTGGCAGGCCCCGGGGGGCTTGCCAAGCTGGTGGTGGCAGGCCCCGGGGGGCCTGTCGACCTACTGTACGGCTGGCCCCGGATTGCCTATCCATCAGTTGGTTGCAAGCTTGAGTCGCTCTGTGTGACGTCATTGATGGGTCAAAATACACAGCAGGCCAGCTCTAACCATGTCTCTATGAACCCTTTGCTGTCCGGGTGCTCAAGTGCTCAAGTGCTTGAGTGCTCGGGTGCTCGAGTGCTCGAGTGCTCAAGTGCTCGAGTGCTCGAGTGCTCGAGTGCTCGGGTGCTCG
Organism: Protula sp. h YS-2021; assembly: GCA_949752745.1. Classification (NCBI taxonomy): domain Eukaryota; kingdom Metazoa; phylum Annelida; class Polychaeta; order Sabellida; family Serpulidae; genus Protula; species Protula sp. h YS-2021. Next base: position 3,545,881 of record OX457031.1, on the reverse strand, counting down.
AGTGCTCGAGTGCTCGAGTGCTCGGGTGCTCAAGTGCTCGGGTGCTCGGGTGCTCGGGTGTCATTTTGTCCGGGCACCATTTTGTCCGGGTGTCATTTTGTCTGGCTGCCCGTTTGACTGGTCGTTTGAATGCCCGTTTGAATGGTTGTTTGAATCGCCGCCCGTTTGAATGGTCGTTTGAATGGTTGTTTGAATGGCCGCCCACTCTCCATATTACGTCATTATGACGTTCATATGACGTTCATATGACGTTCATATGACGTTCATATGACCTCCATATCACCTCCATATCACCTCCATATGACCTCCATATCACTTCCATAACACGTCCATAACACGTCATAATGACGTCACTGTTTTAGAAACCCCATGGGGCTTCTAAAACAACTCCTCACGTCATTATGACGTTCATGTGACGTTCATATGACGTCCATATGACAACCATATGACGTCCATATGACGTCAATATCACGTCAATATGACGTCAATATGACGTCACTGTTTTAGAAACCCCATGGGGCTTCTAAAACACCACGTGACGTCATTATGACGTCACTTCCTGTTTTAGAAGCCCCACTTTTACCCTACTCCCCCTTTTTTGTGGAAAACGAAGAGTACGTAATGAAAATCACCCAATCACCCCCACCCCCCACCCGAAAATTGGTGACTTCAAAATTACCCCGCTTCCCCTTATCCGAGTTTTTCTTTTGAGGCTGGGGGTGGGGGGGGGGGGGTCACGCATGGCATCACATATGATGCCAAGTGGTTTTCCCTGGGGGATCTAGTTGGTCTGTGAATTCAAGGGCTCCAGGTTCGGACCGTGTCCTGCATTATTATCCGTACTTAACTGCAATTGCCTCATTTAAGAGAATGAGCATCACTGCCATCGCGAAAAATTGAAAATTAATGTCCATAAAGATTATGAGACCAAGGTCTTTATTTATTTGTTTTATTTATTTATTTATTTGTCTTTTTTTGACAGATCAGACTGGGTGTTAGGATCGTGATAGCTCTAGCCGTAGCATTAGTAGTTATTCACTATATCAAACCTATCGGAAAACTGCAGCTCACGGCATTGCTAAATCAGGAAACTATTGTTGATAGCACTCGACGCTTGAGCAATAGCGTTTTACGACTGCTGGTATCCATGACAACACGAAAAGACCCATTGGGTAAAGAGCAATGTTTAAATAAATCTAAACATATCTTTTATTTAAAAATTCATAAAACTGGGAGCACAACATTGGCGTGTATGTTATACAGATTTGGATTGAAAAACAATCTAACGTTCGCCATGTTTTCGCGGAATCACCCGTACCCATCACGGAACATGACGAAGTACCTACTTCCGCACCCGTTGGATATTGAAACAGGGGATATTTTTGGACACAGCAGGGATATAATGAACCGCCATAGCGTCTTCAACGAGGACAGTGTGAAAAAATTCATGCCAAGTGATACAGTATTTATTGCGACTGTTCGTCACCCGTTGTCCCAGCTCCAATCCGCCTTCACTCATTACGATCTACCAAGACTTCTCGAATTAGGAAATGTAAGCGATCCGTTAGCTTTGTTTTTATCGAATCCATCTAAATACGACAAGCTGTTGCCAGGATCGCTTTATAACCCCATAGCAACAGAAGACAACATTACAATTTCTTTTACAAAAAGCAGAATGGCTTATGAATTTGGTCTAGATTTGGACAGAGCGTATCTAGATAATGGCTATGTGCAGCGCTATCTCGTGTACGCACAACAAACGTTCAAACACGTTATAATAACAGAGTACTATGACGAATCATTGCTATTACTAAGAAAGAAACTATGTTGGAGTTACGAGGACATTGTATATCTACCTCTGAGAAAACAAAACTATCAGAACAAAGATCGAAAACCTGAATCTTACGGAGTATTGTACGAAAATCATAAAACGTGGGCGAAGTTGGATTATGAAATATATGAATATTTTCTAAATCTTTACCTTTCAGATATAGCTGTGCGAGGGGAGTTATTCCAAAAGGAAGTCCGATACTTTAAAAGAATTTTGACAAGTGTAAACAATTTTTGTACGTCAGTGTGTAAAATAGTTCATTCGAAAGAATTTCAACGTTTACTGAATCAAAGTTGTTTTCACGCAGCGAAGAGCATGCTGAACGAGACTCTCGTTGTGAACGAGACCTCATTCCATGACGTGTTTTATGTCACGTCTGAGGAGTGCGTTTTTCTTATGTTAGAAGAAAATGCTATCAAAAGGGAGTTATCTTCCTTTTATTATTCACGTCACGCCAAACCAAAGGCGGAAGAAGAAGAAGAAAAAGAAGTAGAAGAGGAAGAAGAAGAAGAAGAAGAAGAAGAAGAAGAAGAAGAAGAAGAAGAAGAAGAAGAAGAAGAAGAAGAAGCAGAAGAAGAAGAAAAACAAGAAAAAGATTCGACATTATACGATGTATTTCATATAACTATGTTACAAAATCCAGACAATATTTTGTTCAAATGCCTTTGATACAAAATTTGGAGTGAAAAAGTGGAGCAATTTATATAACTTTAGCATTTATCTTTGGTTTGCAGAAAATTATCATATTGTTTCTCCAAAAAATGGCAGATAGCAACAGTTTTGTGTTCTAATTTGGCATTACGTCATCGCACCAAGAACACGGCTAATGTCCTTTGACGAATTCTCAGTCTCGCATTTTTTTTTTCGTGAATAATAAAAATTGATAGATTAAGTTGTTCATCTTCTCGTCAATTTTGCATTTCTTTCTATGTTCAAAGTTTCGTTTCAGTATAATTTTGTATAAAAATATCCCACCATATATGGGAGATTCAGTATTAATAATCCACACACTGAACAATAGTTTGACGTCACACCTTTCATTTCACTCATGTCTGTAGATTTGTCCGGAATGTGACGGTCGTATTGTGTTCTGACAACAATAAGAATAATGTCTGGAACAGATCGAGGGATGGAAGGGATGGGGAGGGGGAGGGGAGTGGCAGACCGAGAGTAGGGAGGAACAAAGTCCGGGGGGGGGGGGGGTGGGCGGCACAGCCTGGCAGGGGTGGGCATATTTAAAATGTTGGTACTAACCTTTTTTATTATTTTTTTTCAAGATCTCATTGCTTGATCACATGACTTTTTAGACCCCAACCGGGACTTTAAGCCCCCCCCCCCTCGAAGGGGGGGGGGGAGGGGGGGGCGCTTATGGATTGGCTAACCACTCATTCCTCTTAGATGTGTAGGCCGGCCATTCGGTCTGATAGTTGACAAGACTCATTGTTGTAGCTTGAAGCACGCCAACTGTTTTGGCGATCCGATAAAAATTGGATTTTTGGCGATTTTTTTAAAGTTTTGGTGCTTTTAGTGCTGTTTTTAGACTTTGTTTATGCTATATCTCAAAAACAGCTCATCAGCTCTTCACCATGCCTTGCAGACAGAAAGATCATATATTGCAGATTTGTATTGAGGAATTGTTTTGATTTTTATCACAAATTGAATTTTTGGCGAATTTTTGAAATTTTCACTTAAGTGTTGTTTAACTGTTTTGGACTTTTGTTTACACGACATCTCTAAAAGATTTCATCAGATCTTCATAAACTCTTTAGAAAAAAAGACCGCACAGTGACCATCATCACAAAAAGGTTATTTTTTATTTTTGTCAAAAATGGAATTTTTGACGAATTTTAGAAATTTTCACTTAGGTGTTTTTTTAACTGTTTTGGACTTCACGCGATATCTCTAAAACATTTCGTCATATCCTTATCAAACCGTTTAGTAAGAAAGACCATACAGTGACGATCATCACTAAAGGAATATTTTTTATTTTTGTCAAAAATTGAATTTTTGGCGAACTTTTGGTACTTTCACTTTGATTTGTTTTTGACTGTTTTGGACTTTTTTAACGCGATATCTCTAAAACAGTTCATCGGAACTTCACCAAACCGTGAAATTACAAAGACCAGATAGTGCAAGACGAAGGTTGATTCTGATCAAAAATTGTATTTTGAACGATGTTTGTTTTGTTTTGTTTTGTTTTTTGTTTTGTTTTGTTTTTTGTTTTGTTTTTTACTTCTTAATGTACACACGGTATCTCAGAGACGGCTAATTCGTTTTGATCAAATCTAGCAGAAAGAAAGGCCCTATAGTGTAGATGCTCACTGAAGTAGTGGGTATGTCTGAGGTGACTGATTTGGGCGGGGGGGGGGGGGGGTTGACATACCCGTTTTTGTGTGTGCAAAAACATTGCCCCCCCCCGACCGGGATTTTATGGAGCTTATGGATTGGGATCTGTCGGTCTGTCGGTCCGTCTCCTTCTATTGTATCGAATTATTTTTGAATCTACCCATCGCCGTCTCCGGTTGGGGGCTGTGCTGTCGACGATAGCTTGTTAAATTTAATTTAAAAATGGAGGTGGTGCTTTGATTGTGGGTGTCAGCGAGAGGGTATGAGGGGAGAGGGGATTGTTTACAATAGGACAGCAAAAAGATATGCGTGAGTTGTTGATTGAAGCGATTGCGTGTGAGCCCCAGGGTGGTGATTGGGCTTGTAGGGGGGGAGGGGGGCCGCGGGGTTGGGGGTGAGGTATCATGTTGAAGTGCATGAGGTGATATCACAAATTTCTGCGTGCAGGGGGAGGTCTTTGGCCGTGTCAAGAAATCTAAAAATCTTTTATATGATGTCACCATAATAACGCATATTGAAAACAAGCAATGTGATTGGATGATTTCCATCATATCACGTGTTCAGAATAGGTCGTGGAGGACGAGGGGGTGGGGGGAGGGGGGGTGCGTGCTGTTGCAACAAGCGCTTTCTGATGGGAATCCCAATGAACTGAACACAAACGTATACTTGAAACGAAATTGAAACTGGGCTTGAGCCATGTTTTGCCTCAAATATACCCGTCTCCGCGTTCTAATTTTCGACGCGTACGGTTACACAGATGATACCAATTGACCCCTCCACCCCTCCTGTGGTTGCAACCATTCCCTCCAGGGAGGAGGGGGGGGGCACTTATCCTAGCAAACATTAAGACGTCAGAATGACGTCGCGTCGACGTCGTGACCCGACGTTTCCGACGTCGGACTGACGTGCCGGTTTTGGTTGTATATGAAATGGAACCGACGTTGGGTTTTCAACGTCAGAATGACGTCGGGTTCCGACCTAAATCCGACGTCGGAATTAGGTCGGTTTCAGGTTGTATATGAAATTAGAACCGACGTCGGATTCCGACCTGAAACTGACTAGAGTTATATAATTAATAGATAATTAATTATTCAACTGCTGTTGTGAAATACATACGAAAGCATTTTCCATGTAAATTTTTACAATCTAGGAAGAAAAATACCGACGCGCCATCAAAATTCTAAAATTTTCATGTAAAAATTACGTGTTTTCTTCCTCTTTTTAAAAATGACTTCCATTTCCGGTGAGCGATAATAATGTTCATCGCTTTTTGGTCGTTTTTGCAACGTCGGAATGACGTCAGAAAACCGACGTCGCCTCGACGTCGGAATAAAGTCGAGTTTTAGGGTAATAGGTCAGAATATGGTTGTGAAGTCGTCGCGACCAAAATACAACCTTTTTTCAACCAAAAAAGACGTCGGTTGTTTGCTGGGATCATACGTGGTAGCATGCGTGACAAAAAGCGTGGGGAAAGAGATGGGGTGCGTAATTTTGAGGCCAGGCGAGGTCCGTGTGGAGCGAGAATCTCGTTGAAAAGTTGGGGGGGGGGGGGGTAATTTTCATTCATGCGTGTTTCAACCATAAATAACTAGGGTTTCTTTAGTTACCATGTGTATCAATGACGTTTCAAAACGTCATGGATACACATGGTAACCAATATGTACCTGAGTGCCCCCCCCAACCCTCAGGCGCCTTCTACCCTAATCCCAATAGGGGAGAAGCGAACAACAAATAAGAGTATCCTCTTCAAACAATCATGATCAGAGCTTTTATTATTTTCCATTTCTTAACCCACTTTATAGGCGTAGCCACCGGGGGGGACCGGGGGTTCTTATCCCCTCCCCCCCCCCCCCACTTTTCAGACTGGGGGGCCATATACTTCGCCCCCCCCCCCCCCCGCGTTACGAAAGTTTGGCCCACCAGTTGTAAAAACGGTGGCTACGCCAATGCACTTCTGTGGGGGAAACAGTTAAGTTCTTTTGTGTGTGTCTGTGTTTGCTAAAATGTTCCAGTACATGAATGAGGGTAAATAATGTATCGCCTGAGATCAATAACAACCTTAACAGTTACAGTACTATCAGTACAAAATGTAATATCTATGAAGGAAAAGCCAGGGGGCGTATTTCAGTCACATGACAGTTCTAACAGCAAAAAGGAATAGACTGTTTCAGTTTTTTTGCGAGTTTGCAGAACTCGTTTGATACTTTCCAACACAGGATAACTCTATTGGTAAGATTTTTTATGCAATACTACGGCGGGGGTGGGAGGGGGGTGGGGGGTGGGGGAGGGGGGCAGTCCCAAAGGAACATAAGTTTGGCAATACAGGGTGGGGGCGGGGGCATTACGGTGGGTACAGTGTGACTGTGTCCGTTTCTCATGCATAGAGCCGTTGGTGCTTTCATCCCTGATCTAACATTTTTGAACCCCCTTCCCCTCCCCTCCCCAACATTTTTGAAATCCCCCCACTTGCCCATCGGTCATTAGCAGCCTTTTTATATAGTGAATGTGACTAAATATTAGTGCAAAAAATAAACAATAATTAGCCCCGTGTAACGGAGGCATAACGTTATGAGCTTGTCCGTCTGCATGTATGTCAGGGTTTTATCTCTAAAACTATAGGTCGGATTGTTTTAAAATTTTACTTATGGACGGAGCTCATTTTGAAGGTGTGCAACGTCATATTTTTGTTCGGTATCAGAAACAATTCTCAAAATGACAGTAATTTGAAATTTGATAAAACTTAGCGTTTGTATAATTTTGTTAGTATAATGGAACCGTCGTGTTCAGGTTATATCTCTTAAACTAAAGCTCAGATTGTTTTGAAATTTTGCACACGGGTAAAACACATATGAAATGTTTTCATTCGGATTCATGAAATAGTGACGCAATGAATAATTTTTCGAAATTTAGAATTTTTCGAAATTTAGAATTTTTCGAAAATTAGAATTTTTCGAAATCTAGAAAATACAAATCTGTCAGAATTGTGAAAAATGTGATAAAAGTTGCAGTAGTATGGAAGTTTGTAAACCGATTTCAGCACTAATTCACAGGTCATCCGCGATACACGGGGGATCGTGTCTCTTTGAAGCTCTAGTTTATATAATTACATAAAACAATATCAAGATGCCTGGGATCTTCGTCTTTATTGAATAAAAACTTCCTGGACCTTTCTTTAATAATAATAATAATAATCATAATAATAATAATAATAATAATAATAATAATAATAATAATAATAATAATAATAATAATAATAATATAAAAATAATAATAATAATAACAACAATAAATAAATAAATAAATAAACAAGTAAATAATAAGTTATTATTATTAATAAGCTTTTTTTTTGCATACCCCTTGCTTAAATAAGGGGATAAATGATAAAAATAGAAGGGCTGAGGATATCATTTAAATAAACAATAAATAAATCGTTGAATAATTAAATAAATAAACATGTTTTCCATAACGTTCTTGTATATAACGCGAAACAGAACAGAAGATATACTACGGGATGGGGGACCCGATGCGTCTTCTCTTTGCCTTGCTGGTGTGCGCTGCATCGTGCAGCAGTGACGTCATGGGCAGTGACGTCATGGACGATGACGCCATGAAGTACACGGTCAATGTGGATACGTCAAAGGTATGACTTTCGGTTTTGATTCCTTACAAAAAATAAAAAATAAATAAATAAAATATAACTTCCCACCTCTCAAACAATTTTACTACATGTTAAAAAGAATCTTCTTTTTTTTCTTGCTTAAAGACATTGCAGTTGATTTTTTTTTATTTTATTTTATTTTTTTTTTAAATTAAAAATATTGAACACAAAATTTTGATAAGAATAAGTTTATCCTTGCAATCATATCGTGCATTGACTTGAGGGAGGAAAACGTTAAACTGACACGAGAGCGTTATGATAGAATGAGTATAAAACTATTCAGATCATGTACTTTTATTCTATGTGTATTCCCAGTTAATACATTGTATAGGTTCTGCCTCCCCGGACCCCCCCCCCCCCCCCCCCCCCAGACACCCCTAAGCAACTTCGTAAATTGTCCTCAGTAACGATGAGCTTGTAAAATTAATATGGATAATTTTTGCTTGCAGATATTATCAGTCACAGAAGATGAATATCTGAGTTTTACGTTAGATTTCTCACTTAAACTGGATCCAGACTATCCGTGGTACACCTTGAATTTCACACAACCTCGCCTTCACACTTTAGCCAAGGGTCTTTCGCCTGCCATTCTACGTTTCGGCGGCGGAAGGTGCGATTTCGCCATTTTTTACAACACGACATCACGTGATGAACAGAGGGCGATAACTGAGTTCAACAAAGTAGCCGTCGATAAGAATGCCGAGTACGGCTATCTAATCGCTATTTTCCCACAAGACCTCGATAATCTCTACAATCTGGCCCGTTCCGCAGGCGGTAAATTGCTTTATGATCTCAACATTGAATTAAGATATGGTCCCCAATGGGATTCCACCAATGCCCGGGCGATAATGAAGTATTTTATAGAAAAGGGATATTCTGCGAACGTCGACTTTGAGCTCGGTAATGAACCCCCATATAGCAAATTCGGCGACAAGGCTTTCAAAGCAACTGGGGAAAGACTTGGAGAGGATTTTTTAATTTTAAGACGCATTTTAGACGAATTCCCTGAATTTAAAAACTCGCGTTTAGTTGGACCGGATATCGAAACACCACGTGACGGTACGTATGCTGGAGAACAGCCAATCATCATGCGAGATTTTGTATCGACAATAAAACGTAACGTAACAGCTGTTACAGCACATCACTACTATTTCTCGGGCCCTACAGCGAAACTAGAGCAATTTTACGATCTCAAGTATTTCAAACTTTTGGAATCGACCATGCCACAGCTCCGCCACACTGTTTACAAAGCAGCTGGGGGACCAATTGATATTTGGATTGGTGAAACAGCAGACAGCAATCAAGGTGGGACTCCCAATATTACAGACAGTTACGCCTCGGGATTTTTATGGCTCGATAAACTCGGATTAGCAGCTGCCAACCAATTCAAATTAGTAGCAAGGCAAGCCTTTTATGGATACAACAGCACGGCTAATTATCCCTTATTGAACCCTTCTCTCTACCCAAATCCCGATTATTGGCTGTCTTACGTGTTTAAGAAACTTGTTGGGCGGTCCGTATTGCAAGTATCTCTGGCGTCATTGGGTAATAATACTAGACTCAGTATCGACCAATCAAATAGCTTGCTGCGTGTTTATGCGCATTGTGCGTCGCCTCGTTCTGGATACAAACCTGGATCTATTGTAGTGTATGCTATCAACTTAAATACCAAGTCGTCAGCTAAAATGGACATCAAAGGGTTGCCAGGTTTGAACGTATCGAACAGCTATCAAATGGACCTGTATCTATTAACACCAGAGCACAACGACATCAAGTCCCGCGTTATTGAACTAAACGGTAAAGCGTTGCGATTGGTTGATGATTATACGCTTCCGGCGTTGAATCCTACGTCACTTCCGTTTGGATCTGTGACGTTTCCGCCGCTGACTTATGGTTTTGTAGTATTGAGCCCAAACAAGGAGCCGCCAATCACAAAGAAACAGGAAATATCTGCGGGGATTGAAAATACATTGACTGTGCGTATAAAAAACACTGCTAGCTTGAATCAAGTTCGTCGTCTCTTTTTTTTTCACATTTATAATCATGCAAACAGTCAACCCCAGCTAGCAACATCACACAGAAACTTTTATTAAAAATGGGTTATTATTTAAAGCTTAGCGCTGTGGGTCGCTTAAAAAGTCATGGGCAGGCATCGTAACAAGTTGGTTCCCCCCCCTCCCCTCCCCGCCCGCCACTCTACATTAATTTTTTACACCTATTGCATCATAAGAAACTTTTTGTAAACACGTTTTCCTGCTAATAAAATTAAACAACATTTAATGAATTTTGTGTTTTCTCTTTCTTGTTAATCTTGCTTGCAAATTACCGTTTGTGTATTGCTTTCGGACCAGTGCTTCGAATACATCAAGATAATTTTCTTATTGTTATGAAAACAGTAGTTCTCGGGCGGGGGGGGGGTGGGATGGGGATGGGATCAGGGAGGATACTAAATTGCAAGTTGAAGAGCTCAGCAACGGAAACTGAGTGACGGTTCGTTAGTTAGACTGAGCTTTGATGTAGTTATACTTAGGTCTCGGTTTCGAATCCGACTTTGGTGGTAAAGGGGGGGGGGGTGTCTCAAGTCATGGACACGCATGGTAA
>OX457031.1:3414369-3535245 GCA_949752745.1 Protula sp. h YS-2021 | reverse complement strand
GGGAGGGAGGAAGGGATTAGGGAGGGAGGGAGGGAGGGAGGCAGGGAGGGAAAGACGTACTAACAGATGCCGGGAAAGGGAGTGAATAGATACAGGTAGGGTTACGGACAAGGCAGCTCGAGGTGGGGAAAGACAAAACGAGGCAAGGGGGAGGGACAGACGAAGGTACGAACATGAATTACACTTGATGTTGGTATCGTGACAAACAGAAAGCAACGACAAACTTCACTCATGCTTGGGAGATCCAATGCCTTACGGAAAAGCCTCGTTTTCAAGAAACTGGTGTGTTACTATTTTAAGAACAGATATTGATAATTATCATGAGCTTTGGCCATCACATAGATAAATGTAAGCGTTTGACAATAATATTTTCTATTCTAAGCTAACATTATTGAATTTTCGGCAAAATTCTATATATGGATCAGAGAGCACAGCGAGTCTGCAAAGAAAGCGGAATGTATTAGTGAAAGGAAGTCTGATAATTAAAGTATCAAGTTTTAATGAAGTTGAAAAATTAGAACAGCAATTTATCTACTTGAATTTCGCGATAACAAACTTGGAGATTGTAAACATTTCTTCGATCGAATGTCGTGACAAAATGACAACTCTTTGTTATCAGATAAGAAATAAATTAGCTGATAACAAAGTTGTATGTTGGAGTGATTAATACAAACCATACCAAAACAATTTGGTTGCAAAATTTCAGTTATTTATCGGCTTAAGGTAAGATAAATTTCACTTATTTAAATTTTGAAGTTGCAATGATAGCTAGCAACTTAGTTGGTCTATTTTATTTTGTTTTTTTAACTGAATTTTTGTTGTAATGGTTTATACAGCTGGAGTGTATGAAGGGGTCGGGGAAGAGAGAGGAGGGAGGTGGAGGGGAGGAGGTTGTGTTGTGAGAGGGATGGAGGAGGAAGAATTTTGGTGAGTTGAGGGGCATATCGGTAACATGTGAGGTAATAACGGTGAGATAAGGTGTATGTCACTGCGATGACGATGTGTCTGTGAGATAAGGGGTATGTCGGGGTATGTCGGTGAAATAAGGGGTATGTCGGTAAGATAAGGGGTATATCGGGAGATAAGGGGTATGTCGGTGAGATAAGGGGTATGTCGGTGAAATAAGGGGTATGTCGGTGAAATAAGTCGTATATCGGTGGAATAAGGGGTATGTCGGTGAAATAAAGGGGTATGTCGGTGAAATAAAGGGGTATTTCGGTGAAATAAAGGGGTATGTCGGTGAAATAAGAGGTATATCGGTGAAACAAGTTGTATGTCGGTGAAATAAGGGGTTTGTGAGATTAGTGTTTTAATTATAGCTGTATAAGATGTTTTTGAGGTTAGGTATGAATTCTAACTGATATAGTTTGGTTTCTGTGGCTGAGGAATTTAGTTTGTTCTGGTCTCTCATCATAAGACACTTACCGAGGAGTAAATCACATCACTTAAATCACATCACTTAAAACTGGCGTGTATTTTTGTTATTTCAATGATGACAAAATGACAAAAACTCAAGGTTAAAAATTGAATACCGTGAAAAAAGAAATGATTTATATGGTCATTTTTTCTGAAATGCGTAAAGAATTTAGCTCAATCTTCACATAAGAGATCAATATTAAACAATTTGAGATAGGCAATGCTGACGTCAATCAAATCACAAATCAATCAATCAAACCCTAAATTAAGTCTCATTCTTCAAGAAATTTTCAAAATTTCATAAAGTATAGGTTGGGGGGGGGGGGGGTGGGTGGGTTGGTCCGAGCAAGAAAGAAAAGAAATTAGGGTGATAGTGACCCCAGCTGGATAGGTGGGTGTTTTGATCCTTAGATCCCTGCTTTGAATCCAGTTTGGGCGGTACATCCAAAAAAAAATAATAAAATAGAGAAAAAAAATAGCATTTACCTGGCCTTTACCTGGTCTTACCTCATTTTAAGACTGTTTGCTGTTCAAGAGAGGAAAGGGAAGGCCTCCGCTTCTGCCTTTCCCCTCCACCCCCTCCTCTCCCCTCCTCTCCCCCTCCCCTCCACACCTCCTCTCCCCTCCTCCCCCTCCCCTCCACCCCTCCTCTCCCCCTCCTCTCCCCCTCCCCTCCACACCTCCTCTCCCCTCCTCTCCCCCTCCCCTCCACACCTCCTCTCCCCTCCTCTCCCCTCCCCTCCACCCCTCCTCTCCCCTCCTCTCCTCCTTCCCTCCATCTCCCCTTTACCTCCTCTCCTCTCCCCATTCCCTCCCCTCCCCTCCACCCCTCCTTTCCCCTCCATCTCCTCCTCTCCCTCTCCCCTCCATCCCTCAGCTCCCCTACTCTCCACCTCCTCCTCTCCCCCTCCCCTTCACTCCCTCTTCTCCCCTCTTCTTCCTCCTCCCCCTTCCCTCCGCCCTTTCCTCTCAATTTTCCCCTCCCCCCACCCCTTCCTCTCATCTCCCCCTCCCCTCCAACCCTCCTCTCCTCCTCCCCACCACCCCTTACTCTCCCCCTCTCCTTCATCTCCTCTTCTTCCTCCTCTCCCCTCTTTCACTGCCCTAACCATTCTACTCCCCTCTCTTTCCCCCTCTCCTTCCCCTTCCACTCATGTTCTCCTCAATTCGCCCCTACCCCACCCCTTCCTCTCTCTCCCTTCCATTTCTTCTTCCACCCCACTCTCCCTCAAACTACCCTATACCCTTTTTCCCCACCTTCTGCCTTTTCCCTCCCGCTCCCGCTTAATAATAATAATAATAATAATAATAATAGTAGTAGTAGTAGTAATTATGATTATTATTATTATTATTATTATTAATATCATCATCATCATCATCATCATCATCATCATCATCATCATCATCATCATCATCATCATCATCATTATTATTATTATTATTATTATCATTATTATCATTATTATTATTATTATTATTATTATTATTATTAATTCAGATTGCGCGAAGGAAGCCGATATAGCTGCCATTATGAAAGGCTTATGTGTAGTTCTCGCTAGATCGACTATGCCGTCAAGAAAGGTAACTTTTATAACCTCGTCGATCACAATGACATGCTCATAGGTGTCACAGAACCTCATCGATCACAATGACACGCATATAGGGGTCACAGAACCTCACTGATCACAAAACATGCATGTGGGCTACAGAATCTCAAGGATCACAAAGACACGCATGCAGATCAATGAAACTCACCGATCACAAGGTGATGCATGTAGGAGTCACAGAATCCCATTGATTACAAAGTCACAGATTTAAGAATCCCAGAAACTCACTGATCATAAAGACACGGATGTAGAGGTCAGAGAGCCTCCCGATCACAAAAACGTGTATGTAAGGGTCACACAGCCATCCAAGTATAGCGAGGGATCGAAGCGCTCACAAAATCACCCTCGTTTCACACAGACAGGCATGAGGCCACACACTGCTCATAGTGTCACCCTCGTATAACACAGACACACATGTTTGATGGTTGTGCTCACAGAAGTACCCTCAATTTAGACGGACACTCAGCCGGTTCACACAGATTGGCAAGGGGGCCACAGTGCCAACAAAACCACCCTCTCGTTTTCGGAGAAGCAATAGAGTTTCCAAAAACAAACTGCATAACTCTTAGGGCCAGGATTCATATTTAGCAATGTATACAAACAATAGAGTGTTCCATACATAGAACCTATCACTGCTTTAAACAGTAACTAATTTGACCAGATTTTCATCTTTAGGATTTTGATATGGTTCTTCTTGATATTTCAGGACTTGACATCTGCAAGTCACATTTTTGATAACTTCACGAAACATTTTGGCACATCCTCTTAACATTTTGTAACCTTTAAACACTATCATTTTGACACCCGCACGTAAATTTTTTACAGCTTTACGTAAAAGGTTGATATCTTCAATTAACAATTTAACAGCTTCACGTACCATTTTTGACACCTTGATGTAACAATTTGACGACTCTACGTAACCTTTTTCACACCTTCACCTAACATTTTGGGAGCTTCATGTAACATTTTGATAACTTCACGTGTAATCATCACTTCATCGTTCTTTTCAGGCGGTCGGTGCTGTTTTACTCCTGCTGTTGATCGCCACCATAGCTGTTTACCACAAAGCAACTAGAACAGTTTTAGTGAAACCTCACAAGAGTCTCGTCTCGCCGACAGGGACCGAATCACACGCTAGTGATGGCTCAAGGCTAAATCAAATCATCGACTATGTGAGAAACACTGATTTGCTGAGTCATGGCCCCCTTAGTCAGAGTGACCGAAGGCAAACGCTTTTAAAAGCAAACCAAACAAGGATAAAAGGACACTCAAAACAGAGAATTAGAACAACAAACTCCTCGCTGGGAGATAAGAGTCAACCAGGGCGTTTTACAAACATGAAGCTAGGGGTCAGTCAGCAGCCTCAGTCAACAGTCTCAGTCAACAGTCTCAGTCAACGATCTCAGTCAGGTCAGACATCTTTAACACACCAAGATACATCCGGACGTTTCAGCTACAATCAACAAGGCAGGGCTAGAATAAAACAACAGTCTAAGACTAAACAAAAACAACAGCCTAAGACTAGAAAACATCAACAGCCTAAAGAGGCCAGAAAGACAGAATTAAGTAGTCAGATTGGAGCAAGCCAATCATTTTCAAGCCATCAGATGGAATCTGATAAATTAGCATTGAATTATCAAAATGTACAAAGACAGTCGAATATGGGTCAACAGCGTGGATCCAATAACTCAGCATTACGTCATCTGGGTGGAATTAGACAGTCACGTGTAAGTCAACGAGTGACCACAAACAATGGAGCAAAAGGTCACCTTTTGACAACTATGAAATCAGAAGTAAGTCACCAGGCTAAAGTGAATATACATGAATTGCATGAACAGGCTGGAACTAGCCAGTTGGTATTGGTACAGCAGGCTGAAAATAGCACATCATTAGTAAGAACAAGTCCAGGGCACAGCAGACTTTTACACCCACAAGCTGGGGATAAAAATAGGCAAGCATTACGTCAACAGGCTGGCTCGGCATCATCCTTTGGTCAAAATGCTGGAAACGATCGTGTGACACTGAATGAGAAAGTCAACAAAAACCAATTATTGCTACGCGGAGCTACATCCCAAACGTCTGGTCGAAAATTGAAAACATTAAGACAAAGCACAAAACCCCTGGCATTAAATCAACAATCTAAATTCAACAAACCTCTATTGTTTCAAAAGTTTAACAGAAACAACACAGTATTCAGTCAAGAGACTCACATCAGCAAAGTAAAATCCCTCCAAAATAGTATCAGTAGACAGGAGCCGATCATTTCCCAAATAAAACAGAACCAAAAAATTGTGCGGAAAGAACTTGGATATCGCCTTGAATCACCACAACAGTTGTCTTATAAATATTCACAAGAGACAGTGATGCCCACAGTGGAACCGATTGAATACAGTTCTTCTGCTAAAGGGCGCAATACGCTAAGTATAGATGATGTAAAACATGACGCTAGGAATGAGGTAAAAGGAGACGTTAAGCATAACATAACATATGACGTTACGAGTGAATTAAAACCTGATGTAAGGAAAAGCGTAAATTATGGCGTTAGGAATGACGTAAAACGTGACGTGAAGTATGACGTAAAACGTGGCGTTGGGTATGATGGAAGACGTGACGTTAAGTATGACGTGAATCATGCCTTTGAGTATGCCATAAAACATGACTTAGGGAATGACGTAGCTGATGACGATAAGAATGACGTAAAACATGACGTTAGTTATGACAGAAAATATGACGTTAGGTACAACAAAAAACGTGACGTTAGAGATGACGCGAAACATAATTATACAAGTGATGTATATTTAGCTGCAATTGAGGAATCTTCTAACCGTAACAATCGTGCAAACCTTACAACACCACACGAGCAAAACACACAGTTCAAAGGCCTACATAATACAACAAAGCTTGCCATGGTTAACGATACAAACCCTTCTCAGCGTGACATTTCGGGTACAGAGAAAGGTATTGTTTCGTGCACCCCGAAAAAACATATATTTTACTTAAAGGTGCACAAAACCGGAAGTACCACATTGACCTGTATGTTGTATCGTTTCGGGCTCACAAATAACCTTACATTTGCTACATTCAAATTTATTCACCCGTATCCAGCGAAAGACGTGACAAAATTCCTACTACCACACCCCCTTGATATTAAGAATGGGAACAAGTTTGGACATATGCGTGATATTATGCATCACCACAGTGTTTTCAATGAGAAAAACGCGCGTAAATTCATGCCACAGGATACCATCTTTCTGGCCACCTTACGCCACCCTTTATCGCATCTCAAATCCACTTTTAACCATTACAAACTTGGCGAACATTTAAATTTGCCAAATAATTCCGTAGAAACTTTTTTAGAAAACCCATCAAGATACGATAAACCTTTGCCGGCATCCCTTTATAACGTCATTGCTAAAGAACAACATGTTGAAATATCGTTTACAAAAAGTAGAATGGCTTTTGAATTCGGATTTGACCTGGAAAGAGCCTCAGTTGATCCACAATACATAGAATCTTATTTAGCATATCTAAAAGATGCATTTGATCATGTGATAATCACTGAATTTTATGACGAATCCTTAATCATGCTACGTCAGAAGTTGTGTTGGACTTACAAGGATATTATTTATCTCCCATTACGTAATAAATTGTACCAAGGGAAGCACAAAGAACCGAAACAATACGAAAGACTTTACGACAACCACAAATCGTGGGCTTCTCTTGACTACGCACTCTACAACTACTTCCTGAAGATTCACAGACAGGAAGTGACGTCACGAGGAGAAGCACTGCAAGAAGAGCTTGCTCATTTCAAACATGTGTTAAAAATGGTCTTCAATTTTTGCGGTTTTGTTGCTGATATAGCAAAATCATATAGATTTCGAAGGACCATAAAAGCAAAGGATTATAGGGTATTAGAAAGACTAAAAGATATAAGTGAGGAATTTCCTGAAACAAAATACCACGAGCAATTCAGCATTAATGGGGAGTACTGTTTAGGATTGATGACGAGTGAACTATACTTTGAAAGGAGTGTTCTGCGAAGACAATATGAATTGAAGGATTTAAAACATTCACATCCTTTTTATCTGCAGTTCCCAGGCAGTGCTTTGCTAGATAAAGACACATTGTTTCATGTCGTCTAGGATTGTCTTCGCATTGAACCCATAATAAAAGCGTTTCTTTAATCAACACTATTGACAGAGTGATAACACTATTGTTGACATTGACCTTTAACATTACTGATCTAGGTGGCATGATTAACCTTAGCAACACTATGTACACTTTTGACTTTTGTGGAATCTGGTGGCATGATTTAACCTGATGGCAACATTGACACTTTTGACAGTATGGAGTCTAATGGCATGACTCACCTTAATAATAAGATTGACACTTTTGACAGTATGAAACCTTATGGCATAATTTACACCTTGACACTGTCCACACTTTTGAGTTTTGTAGATGCTGGTGGCACGATTTAACCTCAGGACACTATTGACACTTTTGACAGTATTGATCCTGATGATATGACTGACCCTAATGATACTATTGACACTTCTGACAGTATGAAGCCTTATGGCATGACTTACCCTAATGATACTATTGACACTTCTGACAGTATGAAGCCTTATGGCATGATTTACCCTAATGATACTATTGACGCTTTTGAGTTTTGTAGATCCTGGTGGCATGATTTAACCTCAGAACACTATTGACACGTTCGACAGTATTGATCCTGATGATATGACTTACCCTAATGACACTATTGACACTTTTGACAGTATGGAGCCTGAGGGCTTGATTTACCCTAATGACACTATCTACACTTTTAACTTTTGTGGATCCTGGTAGCATGCTTCACGCGTATAATACTTTGCTGTTGCTGACCTTGATGCCATGTTCTACTCTGACGAACCTTTGAAACCTTCAGCATTATTGATCCCGATGGCATAACCTACGCTGATGACACTTTTCATCCTCATCGTTAATGACACTGTTGGTCTTTGTGACATTACTTGCACTTAAGACCCTCATGACACCGCTAGTCTTTGTAACACTACTTGCTCTATGACCATACTGACACTGTTGGTCTTTGTGAATTACTTGCTCTGATGACCCTAATGACACTGTTGGTCTTTTTGACACTGCTGACACGGTGTAGTGGAAGCCACTGGACAGTTTTGACACCTTGATCACTTGTGATGTAATTATCATTTAGTGCCCTTTATGGTATAAAATTACAATCTTTTACAAGCTTTACAGCAATAACAGTCTTTTGCCTTACCCTACATATTTATTTATATATGCTGTTCGTAGGAAGTGAATATTTATGAGGAAATATATTCCAAAATTGAAGTGTAATTTAATGTTTTATTATAACAGAACTTTTCTTCTAATTTAAATAATATATTAACATTTCAGTTTTGAGCACATATGTTATCACTGGTCAGAGACCTTTATCATGCTTATCAACGGTGAGAGACCTCTATCAAACTTATCACTAGTGAAAGAACATTATCATATTTATCACTGGTGAGAGAACTTTATCACGTTTCTCACTGGTGAGAGACCTTTATCATGCTATTACTGGTGAGAGACCGCTATGATGTTTATCACTGGTGAGAGACCTTCATGATGTTTAACAGTTGTGAGAATCCTTTATCATGTTGATCACTGCTCGGAGACCATTATCATGTTTATCACCGGTGAGAGAACTTTATCATGTTTATCACTGGTGACAGGCCTCTATCATGTTGGTCACCGCTGAGGGACCTTTATCATGTTTATCACTAAAGAGGGGTCATTATCATGTTTATCACTAATGAGAGACCACTATCATGTTTATCAGTGGTGACAGAGCTTGATCATGTTCATCACTCGTAAGCTTATCACTGGTTAGAGAAACATATCATTTTTTTCACCTCTTCGAGACCTTGGTCCTGTTTATAACTGATGAGAGACCCTTATGTGAAAGAACATTATCATATTTATCACTGGTGAGAGAACTTTATCAAGTTTATCAACGGTGAGAGACATTCACCATGTTCATCACTTGTAAGAGACCTTTATCATGTTTGTCAATGGTGAGAGACCTTTATCATGTTTGTCAATGGTGAGAGACCTTTATCATATTTGTCAATGGTGAGAGACCTTTATCATGTTTGTCAATGGTGAGAGACCTTTATCATGTTTATCACTGACTAAAGATCATTATCCCATTTATCACTGGTGAGAGACCATTATCATGTTGGTCACTCGTGTAATATAAAAAACAAATATTATTTATTTTATTTATAGACTGTTACCTACACTTTTGAATACTGTATGATATTGTGTCTTTTTTCTCGCATTGTTAATCACGAATAACAGACAATGGGTTGAAGTTGCGGATTCAAGAAATGAGGTAGGGGCGGGTTCGCTTTGCAACCCTCCCCTAAATTAAAACAAATAGATTTTGAAACTTCGTTGTTTCACAAAATAAGTTTGACTGGTGAACTCGTTGCTTCGGTAATTTGTTTTAAAATATCACACTCCTCTTAAAACGACACACTGTATCAGACACTGGTTGGTGCCGTTAAGCTTTAGGGCGGAGACGCCTTCACGGTACTACGTCTGTATTTAGTTAATGATTCTGAGTTCAGTTTAATAATATGAGTAGTAGGAAAGTAAGGATTCCAGACCACCCCCCGGCGGTCGGGACAGATCTTATGGTAAAAAGTGTAGACCTCCCCCCCCCCCCCCTAGGTGACCAACATTTACTTAATGGTTCTGAGTTCAGTTGAATAATATGTAACAAAAACAAACGAGCTTGGGTCTGGAGGAGGGGGAAGGAGTCGCGATTAGGTCTGTTAGAACGTTGGTCTGAGAATACCACAGATCCGGATTTGAATCTGCTCGGGGGGGGGGCGGAGGGGGTGGGTCTTCGGGTAAGCATGGTATTGAGTTTTCTCCAGTGCCTCAGCTAAATGAATACACTCGGTTCACTTTTATAGCAACAAATTGAAACCTTACCATTTTTTATGAATCTGCCCGGGTGGCAAGCATCGTTATCAGCGTGGTATATATCATATATGCAAACATCAATAAGGCAACATTTTGGTGACATATAGCCACTTTCTACAATGTTTTGCAATATGAAATGCCGTTTTCACATTTATTAGGGAATTATTGATATAAAAATTATTTTTTTTTATCTCAAAAATTGATTTTTTGATATCAAGAATTAATTTTTGATCTCAATAAATCAATATTTTAACATCAAGAATTCATTTTTGCTATCTGTAATTGTATTTTTGATATCTCTAAATGTATTCTTGATCTCAAAAAATATTTTTGATATCAATAAATAGTTAGAGATATGTTTATTGATATCAGAAATGATTTAATGATATCTAAAATTGAATTTTTTAGATCAAAAATTCAATTCTTGATGGCAAAACTGAAATATTTGAGAGCAAAATATCTATTTTGAGCCCAATAATTCATTTTCTTTATATTGATATCAAGAATTTATTTGAGATGTCATTATTTCAATTATTTCAGACTGATACCTTTTTAATTTGTATTTTGAAATCTGCAAACGGTTTTTGATCTCCAAAATTGATTTTTGATATCAAAATATCAGTCTATTTTTTTTTCAAAAATATTCAGAAACACACATTTGTAAATAAATAATGACTTCCCTTGTATACAGAATCTTTAATTTAATTTTTTACTGTACAAAAAGAAGCAATTCTTGAGATCAAATATTGTGTTGTTATTACTGATCTCAATAATTCAAATTTTCATCTCCAAAATTTAAGTACGATTCGCTATATTTTCTGCAAATGTGTGTCTCCCTTGAGATTTTTATGTTAGTAAAATTGATTTTTTGATCTCAGAAATAAATTTTATCCATCTAAAATTCAGTTATTGATAGAAAAATATAAATTAATGAGATCTACATTGATTTATTGATATCTCTAAATATATTTTGATATCAAAAATATGCATTAAATATTAAAACGGCATTCCATATTGCAAAACGTCGACACATTTTGTGTCGACTTATTATTTCGCACAGATTAAACTTATTAATTAAGGTAGGAAGGTTAAAACTAAAAAATCCCAAATGAAAGTTACTCAATATTGTGGGAGTGTGTTGCATACCTATTTTTATCCCTGACATGAATAATTTTACTAGTAAAAAGTTTTGCTCAGTGTTTAACACTAATGTGGGAATGCTATATATTTTTCTCGGTAAGTCACCATTCTTTATTTTAATGTTTTACGATACAAACCACCACAAGAGTAAACGAAACAAAACGAAGCTGGTATACTATAATTATCATATAAGATGAAAAGATAGACATCTAAATTCAAAATTTATATCAAATATCTAATGAATAATTCAAGTTTATTGATTGCAGACTTATTAATACTTTGATGACTTTTTGCGCTTTGTCGCTGCTGCTGATAATGAATATTTTTTTGAAAACGTTGTAGCAGTCGCTAAGCGCAGAGGAACCACCTTTTGAAACAATATACCTGTTTAAAATAGACCTAATAAACGGATTCGTACTTTGAATTTTACCGAAAACTTTTGGGGTTTCAGTGGAATTAGGTTAGGAAAAACGTTTTGTAAGTTTTGAAGTTTTCACAATTGAACGATGTTTATACATATATATATATATATATATATATATATATATATATATATATATATATATATATATATATATATATATATATATATATATATATATACTTATTGATTGAGTACCATTGTTGTTTTTGTTTTATTGTCGTTGTTGTTTGGTTGTTGGTGTGAATTTCACATTTATGTAACTAATTAATTTAATTAAAAATTAAATTAATTAATATATCTAATATAATAAATAAGTAAATAAACTAAATTAATTTAATTAACTAGCTTTTCCTTTTTGATTACTTTAAGACTGACAAATAAATTAACTGTGTTCTATATTTTTATTTTCTATTTCAAAAATGTTCAGACGTTAGCAAAATAATACAACTTGCTTACACGTCAGAGAGAGCATCCTCAGACTGATTACACGTCATAGCGCGCATGCTCAGAGTGATTATCCGTCATAGCGGGCATGCACAGACTGAATACACGTCATAGCGCGCATGCTCAGACTGATTACACGTCATAGCGCGAATGCTCAGACTGATTACACGTCATAGCGCGAATGCACAGACTGATTACACGTCATAGCGCGAATGAACAGACTGATTACACGCCATAGCGCGCATGCACAGACTGATTACACATCATAGCGCGCATGCACAGACTGATTACACGTTATAGCGCGCATGCTCAGAGTGATTATCCGTCATAGCGGGCATGCACAGACTGATTACACGTCATAGCGCGCATGCACAGACTGATTACACGTCATAGCGCGCATGCACAGACTGATTACACGTCATAGCGCGAATGCACAGACTGATTACACGCCATAGCGCGCATGCACAGAATGATTACACGTCTTAGCATGCATGCTCAGAGAGATTACACGTCAGAGCGGGCATGCACAGACTGATTACACGTCATAGCGCGCATGCTCAGACTGATTACACGTCATAGCGCGAATGCACAGACTGATTACACGCCATTGCGCGCATGCACAGACAGATTACACGTCATAGCGCGCATGCTCAGACTGATTACACGCCATAGCGCTCATGCTCAGACTGAAATCCTGCTACATTTCTAGAGAAATTAAAACAAACAAATAGGAAAAGTCTACAATAGTTGACTTGCTTAAATGTTCTTAATTCTACCTTATATATATATATATATATATATATATATATATATATATATATATATATATATATATATATATATATATATATATATATATATATATATATATAATATGCATATATAATATAAATAGGTATGCAGACATATAAACATATATATATATAAAAATAAATATATGTACATACATATACAAATATGCATATATAATACACATATATACCATGTCCCAGGCACATGAAGTTTATACCCTTTGAAAGGATGCCACCGTGAATCCGACACATGTGTTCATGTGCATTGAAAGAATATTTCCATGGAATTTAAGCACATGAGATGTATGTAAAAACCTTAATGGCGATTATCTCTAACATAATCAAGGGTACAGGATGGAGGAATGCTATGGAAGCCCGGGCACCCATTTTCGTGCACCCTTCAAAATAATTGGTGGACGAGTTCGAGACGCTTAAGGCCCACTAAGCCTAGAAAATCCTATTATTCTATCTGACAGTTAATCCTTGCCGTAGGTTTAACTGTATGTTGTATGTTATTGGTATTTTATTAAACTGGTACCGTTGTGCCCATAATTGGAAAAGCAGTACTTTTGCAGTGCATTTGACGAGCACATACATACAGCGGTATTCACCACTCTTCCAGTACTTTTTCAGTGCATATGGCGAGTAGGTACACACAGAGGTGTACCTTTCGCTCTTCCAGTACCTTTGCAGTACATACTACGAACACATACATACAGCGGTACTCACCACTCTTCCAGCAGAAAAAGTCACGCTAGGCGCTTGTCAAATTATGTACTTAACATCTGCTTAACAAAGAGGTAATTCTGGGTCCAGATTTGTCTCATAAGGAGGGCATTGCAATTAATACGACGGATAATTTTCATTCAGCACTCCGTGTTTCCTACAAAAAGGAGGATTAATTCGAAATTTTATTTTACATTGAGAAATGTTCCACTTGCATTTCTCACTGCTGTATTGACATTTTGACCAATTTAGCATTTTGCAACCGCCCATTTGACAACAGGTCGAATGTTTGCTGAGTCTCACTGTACATTTCTGGCTGATTTTTGTCCTCATTCATTGGGACAGATGGAAGGTGTCGAGTCTATGATTTGTATGTGAAAGACAAGTGCCAAATCCTTGACAGCTCTAGGTTTTAGACATTACGAGTGATAACGCAGAAATCAATCAATTTGTCTGATGTGCAAATCTTGAAAATTAATACTGATTTACCATAAAGGAAAAAGCCCTGGTAATAGCCGTTCAAAGGAGAACATTTATCTCGCCATTTCAGCTCGCTTCTTTAACATTCGTATTTACATACCGGTTTTACTACTTTTCATCTTTGCCCAAACCGGATCCAAAATACACTCTTTTTGCAAGTGTAAGAAGGAAAATATGGGTGTAACTGTATATTCAAGTATATGTCGGTAAAAATAACCTTGAAAGCGATTTATGGAATAAAAATTGATGTTGTTTTGATACCCAATCATTTTTTTTTTGAAATTCAAAATCAGAACCGATTCCTGATCAATAACACATCAAATGGCACATATCATAGCACTGAATGCTGAATAGTAGATATGTCTTCCCGAATACGTCTTACATGTAAATCATATGACATTTGACCTTACTGATGCCAATAAACTTACGTTCTGAGTGGACCATATTATTTTTTCTTTGCTTTTTAATCAATTTATTGCATTTCATGATCAGAATTCATTAACTTAGCATTTGTAACCCTATAATCGATCACATACCCTTGTGTTTTATTCTGTAACTGTACAGCCGATCATACCTGTGCTGTATTTTACTGTACAACTGTAAAATCAACGACAAATGTTTTGTGTTTTATTTTATAACTTTAAAAACTCTCCCTACCCCTGTTGTTCTCTTTATCAACGCAATTACACTAGTTTCAGTTACTTTTACTCTTTAGAACACTTTTATTGTTGAAAAGAATACAAACTTTCTATAATTCATATCATTTAAAAGACCATTTCACAAGACTGCTGAAACTTATTTGTTAATAGATATTTTCAGTGTTACAAGAGTATTTATAATAACGTTGATTGTTCCCGATACTTTGAGGTTTTAGATAATGTAACAAGTTTTCAGTGTTAGTTGTGTAAAGTGAAACTATAAAGCTGGTAAAAGGCACTTTAGGTTTTGCTGTTTTAATTCCATCTAATATGTATATAAAATTTTCTACTGTATTATATAACCGTACAATCGGTTGTGTTTTATTCTATTATTGTACAATCGGTCGCACCTGTGCTGTATTTTATTCTATAACTGTATGTACATAAAATTATTCTGGTATTCAATTGTTTTATCTTGGCGAATTCAGTAAGGAAAAGATGTTTCAGTGGCGGATACACGTTTTGATTCAGGGGAGAGGGAGCAAGAGAGGAAGGGACAGAACTCGCAAAATTAATTGAAATAGGGAGTGAAATCATTTACTAAAATTATTGTAAGTGCTGGTGAAAGGGCGACTTAAAAAAGTCTCCCTTTCTTAAACTTAAAAAATCACGCGAATTAGCGAGCTTAGCATTAAAAAATGACGCAAATTATCGAACTTAGCATTAAAACATGACTTTGGATTTAGGGGAGGGGAATTTTCATTTCCGTATACACTGCCCCTCCCCTTGGATCCGCCACTGCATTAGAAAACCTTGATTTTTCAGACAGTGTTACTTCATTTTCCTGCTGCCAATGCAATAGCTCAGCATTAAAATATCGTGTTGCAGACTGGCATGCGAAACTCCGGCAGTGTGATGTTTGTTTTCCTGTAAAGATTAAACAAAATGCATGATTTTACTCAGTGTTCAAGTGCAAGCAAGCGTCTCCCTAACGCAATATGTCTATGTGTTCAATTCTTTTCAAACCATGGTGTTTATGTACTCAGTTATCTCACAGGCTCTGAAGTAGTATGTTTCTGCATTCAATTATCTGAAAGCCCTGAAGCAGGGTTTTTATGTAATCAATTGTGTCATGGGCCTCATGGTACTGTTTTTAATGTATTCAGTGGACCCATAGGCCTGAAGAAATGTCATTCTGTATTCAGTTATCTCACAGGCTTGAAGCAATGTGTCTCTGTATTCAGTTATCTCATTACACTGAAAGAGTATGTCCATACAATCAATCATTTCCATTCAAATAGTTATCTCGTATAACTGAGGAAGTATGTTCATATATTTATATGCTAGTTGACGGTTTAATAGTCTTTTAAAATAAAAGACTATTTTAATCAATGTAACATCGTGGCATATAAATCAAAATAACCTTAAGATTAATAAAAGAAGATAAGCGCCATCACTGAAAGTCTGACACAAGCGAATCACAAAAGCCTCCTGTACATTACACCAAATGTGCAATGTACATCATTTAAAACTTTACGTTAAATATCGCAGAAACACTCTGGTGAGAATATCTTCAGAGAAGTTCGCTTCATTTCAAGTTTTCTTGTAATTGAATTTGAAATTAATGCATACTTCTTTTTGGTGGGGGTGCGGGGCTTTAATAGTAAGTATTTCCACAGAGTACTTTTTGTGGACCTTGAAATGATTTTCTTTAAGAATACCTACAACTAAAGCACTTTTGCGGAAGGGACCGACGGGTGATCTTTTTACTCTGTCTGTCTTGTTTACTGTCTCTGTAAGGGTCTGCATAGCAGTATCTAACTGGAATATCATACAAGACTACAAGTTTATTTTGATCATTGATCATTGCTAAACTAAAACCTTAGAGATACATAACTTTGTTTCCTAGCCTGTAAAAGTATTCATTTCATGATTGCCAGTGCGCGTAACAAGGAAACAGTAGTAGTTTTTATATGGTAAATACGCCCAATGGATACGTGCAGCCGTACTCACCTTTCTTCCAGCATTGAAAATGTCACGTTTCGCACTAATGTTAGTGTGTAATTGACATAGTCATAACAACGTACATTTGCGTCAGAAAGCATCGCACAGAAGTGAACAAATCTCCTAAATTAAAACAGGATATATTTGAACAAAAATAAAAATAAAACAACAGTCGTGTTTGGACTAATTCGAAAACCATCTGTCCGTTTTTCGCACTGTTTACACTCGCCTTTCAGGCTGGTTCTACCAGTGTCTATAGGTTGCGAGAGCGTTTTTTTTTTCAGATCAGTCCAACAGCTGCTATGGTTTTATAATTTTATCCAATGATAGTAGGTGTATTCAGTTGTATATAGGAGTGGTATATTTTTCCGCATCTTACTTGGCTCGAATTTTAGTATGACACTGAGTACGATTGTTTCGTCATCATTGTTACATAGCACCACATCACTCCATGTTCTGTATGCTAAGTAAAAAACTTGAAACATCAAAACTGTAAGGATTTCGGCCTGTCTTGTAGGATTAAAAAAATACTCACTTGACATACTTGTGTTGTTTTTATCACCAGAAATTAGTCAACTGCCCATCGACAGGTTGCAGAAAAGGCAACACTCTTGACTCCTTCCGTATCACACTCATATCAATACACTTTGGGATTTTCAATCCCTAGTTTCCCTAGTTTTCGCACGATTAGGAAAAGTGTTTCCATGTGTTTCCTATCTCCGCAAAAAACGTTGTCACGCAAACTACTATGAGACGGCTAAGGCTAGGACGACCAAATTTGGCAGAGACATAGTATAGCATGTCTAGTTGGTCCGGCTTAATTTTTTAAAGAAATTCATTAATATTTTTATATGCAAAACTGAACATATAAATTTAAAATTTGAAAACCTTGTCACGCAAACTCCTCTGAGACTGCTAGGGCTAGAACGACGAAATTTTTTCTTATTTAATTTTAAGGAATATGCCCGGTGCTGCTTGAGGGAGAGGAAGAAGGGAGGGACTCACTTGCGACCTAGTTACCCTGCGTATCCATGACATTTTGAAAAGACATGTAAGAGCAGTATGCTGAGTTTGCAGCAATACTCCCTTTTTAACTAAACAAGGAGTGCAGGTTCAAAAGAACCCGCTTATTATACGTTAAGCATTGAATCGAAGCTGCCCCCACCCGTATTAACTTAATTGGTACTCCACGCGGAAAGCGCATAGATTCAAAACTTGTCCTCTCTCCCCATTTTGGGGTACATGGTAACACATGACACCAAATGTTTCACAACCTATCGATCCCCTCCCCAGCCCCCGCCCCTCCCCAGCCCCCGCCCCTCTATGCAACCCGATGTCCTTTTCCTTCTGTTTTAACGTTAGAAATATTTTCAAAATCTCGTTCATACATAGCCTGATGAAAGGTCTAACATCTTATCAATCATTTCAGAGAGTCAGTTCTATCGTTTTATGATAAAACATCATCACTGGTAGTAAAAGCCGTATTTGTCCTTATATTGCTGTCAGAGACAAATTGAATATCAATATTTTATGATAACATCTCAAGATGTTAAATTGTGCCATTTGGTTTTCAACTAAAACTTACTAAAAAAAGTTTATTTCTAAGGGAAAGATAATTTTATAATATCAAAGTGGAACTATATGTGAAAGTTTATTCGAAAATTAAAAATCTCATAAGAAATCAATATTTGAGCACTTTCGTTTCATGTTTAAGCAAACACTGTCATGTCGGTACTTTAGCGTCCTTGTTCCTGACGTTGCTGCTGGAATACTCACCAAGCAAAGCTTCTGGTACATTATTGATACTTCGGGTACTTAACGTATGCTTACAGTGATTGACATAACTAAAGTCACAGCATTTTTGTAAATAACACTGGATACAATTAATGCACTTTTGCGCGGAGAATGGCTTTTTCGTACAGCAGACCGATTGCTTGGTTACCCTTAACGACTACAGTGACCTTCACCTTGATAGGGCTACAGTTTATTTTATACTATACAAATGTAAGTATGCCAACGAGTACACTAAAATCAAACCAACAAATAACCAATCAGAGACTTTTCAGGAACACAACTTTACCTTACACTGTGACAAAGGATCTGGACCATATTTGGTTTTACAGTAGTAACGACAGCATATTCGGTAAAATTTCTAGCTTTAATGACTACGTCGGAAATTATGTAAAAGCTCGTAGTAGTTCTGACACAGGAAAGCGATGTAACAATCAAACTCTGTACCGCAATGTAACCGTGATTAGCGGGTACGGAGGGAGGACGAGAAAGGAATTTCTATTTAAAAACAATCACACGGGAATAACTGCTTTCTTTTTGAGCTACGCCTCATCACCAAAGGATACGCGTGTATTTGGTGGGATCATTGACAATCACAAACCGGAAATGAGCTATTACCATTGTGTTCAAGGCTTTCTTCTCAACAGTATGGGTGGATTTTATCGCCTAGGGATGGGCATCACGCCGCGAGTGTGTAACTTCACCTGTGCAAACAAACTAGAAGCTATGCTAAAGCCAATACCTGCGGGAAACGCTTCCTCAATACTTGAAAACGAATATGTGTATTCACAATTCGTTAACACATGCCCAGAAGCGGAGGAACTTGCCTCGCCTCATCCCAAGGCCATCCACAAAGCTTTATTTGTTCTTCATGTGATAACAAACGGTGGTATAGTGTACCCGGTTGGAGCAGATAGTTTCACAGGATACCGAGTCACAGTTCAAGGTTGTTTTGCGGATAACTTCTACACATTGCCTAACCGCAGTTTTTGTGTTGCGAAGAAGCTCTACAATGAAGTATTGTTGTTCGTACAGCTTCCACATGTTGTCAGCTTTTACCACAGAATGATTGAAAATATCGTCAAATTATTCGCTTTCCATGATTTGTTAAAGAGTCGTCCTCATATCGCCGTCATAGGCCATAAGGATTACGCCCATATAACACAGTGGTGTATGACGGCCATGGGCTTGACAAATCAACTCATAGATGATGGGCAAATCATAGAAGCGAATGTGATTTACGTACCATCAGGGACAAGCTGTCATAATGTCCCCTTCGCTTACGCACAAGCCGCTAACAGGCACATGCGTCATTATGCGAAGTCTCTAAACGGCGGCAAAGATCCAGAATGGAACAGTATCCTGATGATCCGGCGCGCGCAGGAGAGAAGCCTTCAACAGCATGACGTCATCTACACGTACCTCAAGAAAGTTACTCAACGCCATGGCATAAAGCTAAACGTGTTTGATGACAGCAAGTTGCCCAGTTTGAATGACACTGTATTGATGTTTAATACAGCAAAGTTTATTATAGGACCGCATGGGGCGGGAATGAGTAACATTATATTTTCAAGGCCCGGAACTCTAATAGCGGATCTACAATGCCGGAGGCCGTGGGTGAGGGTGTGTTTTAGAAACCTGGCATTTAAGCTTGGCATGAGGTATTTTTCTACAGTTACAACAAAAAGGAGGAATAAAGACAGGTGTATTCGTGGAATTATTGTTGATCCTCAAGAAATATTCCAGCTCGTTGACTTTGTAATAGCCAATTTGTTTTAATGTGCTAGATATTTACGGAACTTTTCTAGTTAGTGACTCTCTTGATTTGTTCTCTTAGCGCTATGATTTCAAGGTAATGTCAATCAATGACTTATCTTGTTAGCTCTACTTGTGCTATAGTCTCCAGGGAATATCATGTAGCAACTCCTTGTTTTTAGATTGTGTCACTTGTGACTTTTTTTTCTACTCTCCTTGCACTGTTCTCAAACAGTGACAGTTTTGTCCAACCTTCTTCTTTCATGCTATCAGACATTATTACTGGGCATTCTACGAGCTATTTCATGGAATGACCTCTAGGTGCAATGACTACTTTGAAGTTGCCGAATACTTCAATGCAATGACTTCTGTGAATGCTCTGGACACCTCCACGTATATTCGTGAGATACTTTTATGCTTTAATTGATGTGTATTCTCCTGGTAATTTCCAGCAATGATCTTGGAGTATTCTCCAGAAACTTACATGCAATGACATCGTGTTATATCGATCCACTCTCATGATATATTCTATGTTCAGTTTTCCAGGCAATTCCATACAATGACTCCTGTGTATTCTTCAGCCAATCCTTTGCAATCGTCTTAATGTATTTTGCAGGTAATTTATATACAAAACTTCTATGTATTCCTCAAACACTTTTATGCAATGGTCAATGTGTAATTTGACTCTCGGGGCATTTTAATACATTGACCTCTTATATATTCTTTCATGCAATGACTTCTGCGTGTGCACAGGCACTTTCATACATTGGCCTCTTATATATTCTTTCATGCAATTACTTGTGTGTGTGTGGCACAGCTACTTTGAGATAGAGACTGTGTATTTTATTGATGTCCTTATTTTCTCTTCTTCTCATCTTCAATACTTAAGTTGTTGTATTTTATATATAAATTGACATATTCTGGATGGAAATTATAACAATTTTCATCGTATCTTGAAACTAAACTGGTGTTGTTTATCATCCGACATTTATGCTGAAATAATGACATTGATAGTTTGGATAATATTTTACCACAAATGATCATATTTGTTCTCCTCTCTCTCTCTCTCTCTCTCTCTCTCTCTCTCTCTCTTCCTCATTTCACCCCAACATTCACCTGCCTGCACAGTCACGTGCCCACACGCATGTACCCATACACACACTTATCGTAAATTGCTCCATCAGACATCGGTGGATATACCAGACCTTTACGTTTTCGACCCGGATATCCAAACAATGTTTATCCCTTGTATAATATTAATATTATGCATATTTTGTAATTTAACTGTAAAGACTAACTTGAATTCTTACAAGGAATTTTAGATGGTCTTAGGAAACCGCATCCCATGTTTAACATCTTATGTATAAAGGAGAACCTATTTCTCAAAGGCGAAATATTAATTAAACACTTGGCCTAAAAAATATTTTAAAAATTGTTTTCTCCCTTCGAGTAAAATTTTAATAGCTTTTTATAATGATTACACTTTTTGTTTCTCCTTTGCAGAGAAAAATAGTTTTTACATGAGAAAATATTGGCAGTTCGAAACATTCTTTCTTATAAAATCAAGACAAGCATTTCTCTATGTTCAACATATTCGGCGTGTACAAATAAAGAAACATCAGGCTCGTGTAAAGGTTAGAGGTTAGTATAAATGCTTTTGCGGCCTTGTTGACAACTTCAGATCAAGTGCGGTATATGTGCCAAATTTCGTGGTTCTAGGGCCAGTACGAGTGAGAATGGTGAGAGCAGTAAAGAGGAAACGGGTCCGAAACATTTGCCGCATACAGCTTCAACATAACCAACGCAAGCCTTTGACTTGCCAAACGTTATTTAGAACTAGATAGCATTACAACCACTAATGGTATAACCGCTGATGGTATAACCACTAATGGTATAACCACTGATGGTATTACAACTAATGGTTTAATTGGGAAATCTGTTCCATAGATGTACCTCATTTTTCCACTCTCTACAATAACCTCATGATTTAAATGATGAGTATAAGAACTGTTTTGTATTGCCCTGTGTAAATCAATTGTACGAAATAAATCTTCATTTTTCTTTATCTTACGATCAATTGATTGGTTTGAAACTAAGCTAACAGTTTAACGATGAAATCATAAATGTAATGTCTGACAGGCTAACAGTCTAATATTGAACTCATAAACGCAATGTCCTACAGGCTAACAGTCTAATATTGAAATAAAAAAGCAAGTCCAACTAATAGTTTAACAATACAGGTCTAAATGAAATTTTTAACTGACTAACAGTCTAACAATATAGATATAAATCTATATCTAGAGCCCAGGTGTCCTATATATCCATCCAAGCATCTTAGAATCTATGGCTGAATGTTTAACGTTTGTTTGCGTTCTTGTATACAGTTACTGACCGGCATCTTAAGAGCATTACGTCACCCTAGTTGTTGCTAGGTAATTTGGTGGTTGTCATAGAGGTGAGGGTTAAATAGGAGTATTATCTGGGGTAATCTCAACTGTACTGATAACTCGCGAGGGTTATAAGGTAAATTCTGTTATATTATAGCACATTTTAATATAGTAATGCAACGAACTAATGTCAGAGTGTTTTTGTATTGTAAAAACTTTATCTCTATAAAATAGAATAGTGAATAGAATGTTGTGCAATTTCTTGATTGAAGCGCAATTAGCAGATATTGACTTAGTCTGAATTAATACGAAGATTATAGACTAGAAAAATTTAACCTTAAAGTCAACATTTTTTGTAACTGATTAATAATTTCTTCATGTTGACTCGAAATAAATCGATGTGTGCAAATATTTTTTATTGTGTGTTGTATTACGTATAGTTCGTACATGTTATGAGCCAAGAACAGAGGAGGAGCTGAGATGGAGAGAGAGAGAGGTACACAGACAGACACAGCGAGGCAGAGAGATAGACAGAGAGACAGGGTGCGTGGGCAGAGAGAGACAGACAGACAGAGTGCGTGCCTGTTTGACTTAGAAAGCTGCAGAGAGAGAGAGATAGATAGATAGATAGATAGATAGATAGATAGATAGAGAGAGAGAGAGAGAGAGAGAGAGAAAGAAAGAGAGAGACGGACAGAGAGACAGACAATAGCGTAACATGGTGGTTTTTGTGGAAAAACCTTTTGCAAACTTTTTTATTTATATTTTTTCTTGACAAATTCTGGCAGTAGATAGAGAGTAATTGCCATATGGATGCTAAAAACAAAATTTATCATAAACATAATATACTGCAATGCTGAATCAACAACACAAGTAGAAATAAACAAGAGACCACATGGACATGCGCGGCAACCAGTTCGTGCCTGAGTGCCCCCTTAGTAAGAAGCCACATAGATACGCATGGTTACCAGTTGGTACATGAATGCACCCTCCCCCTCCCCGAATTAGTGAGACATGGACACGTATGTTAACCAGTTGGTACGTGAGTGCTCCCCTTCCCTTCCCGGGACACGCATAGTAACCAGTTGGTAACCAGTTGGTACGTGAGTGCTCCCCTTCTCTTCCCGGGATACGCATAGTAACCAGTTGATGCGTGAGTGCTCCCCTTCCATTCCCGGGACACGCATAGTAACCAGTTGGTCCGTGAGTGCTCCTCTTCCACCCTTCCCCTGTATTCGTAAAAAGTCACATAAAACGACACGATAAAGCTCCCTACAATCAACTTTAGTTATGTATTATTTGAATTCAGTTTCTCTCTAAATTATGCTTTTATCCAGTGTCTTGGGTATCAATAGCGCAAATAACTGGGAAAGAATAACGATATACAAAGCAAAACATTATGGCAATGATCCCTGCGACTTATATCCCTCGCTGGCTACCAACATTTCGAACTCTGCGCAATGTCAGGGCAATGTCAGTTTTGTTTCACTGGTGCAGATTCAGGAGATATTTGGGTTATAACCTCCCCCCCTTCAAAAAGAAGAACAACAACAAACAGCAAAAAAAGTAAGACACATACAAAAAAAAACAAAGAAAACGAAGCCAATCTCAAATAGTGTGTTACATTTCACACTCCATGGATATATATATGAAGTCTTGTATGATAAAGTCATATATTATGCAGAAAAGAACCTTTAATCGCATTTATGTGGTTTCTGTCAGACCAGACCTATACTTTTGCACCAACAGGTTTTTAATGTATGGTTTGTCTCATGGTAGTAGCTGTTTTCAGTCGGATAAAGAGATGAACTATATTTTTTCAGTATGCTGTGTATTAAGTCGAAATTTTTCGCTGCTTCTGGAACAAAATAAAGGGAACTCTCGTCTGATACACGGAAAGAGACCCGTGGAATTAGCACCACTCTTTTTGTATATAAAACGTATAATGATAAAACCACACGAGAAGTTGAACTAATCCGCCTTAAAACCTCTGTAGCCTGTAGCACTGGTAACATGAGCCAATTTGTTTGCCCTCCTCTGCTGTCCTTGTCATTGCGTAGTGATATTGCTATGACGATTTCAATAGTATTAAGCATGACGTTTTTGACACTAGACGCGTGAATAGGGCTGAAAGTACCTTCCGTGCGTATCTACCAGACAAAATACTTTGTTTCCTTTTCTTATTAAATCTCAACTAGCCAAGATACCAGTAATTTTGTTCATAGTCTGAACTTATTTCAATGGACATCAGTTCAGTGATATGTATATCTGTATGAGTAAAAATAAATGTGTATATATGTATGAGGAAAAGTAAATATGTGTATATGTATGAGGAAAAATAAATATGTGTATGTGTATGAGGAAAAATAAATATGTATATATGTACAAGGAAAAATAAATATGTATATATGTGAGAAAAAATAAATATGTACATATGTATGTGGAAAAATAAATAAGTATATATGTATGAGGAAAAATAAATATGCATGCATGTATGAGGAAAATAAATATGTATATATGTATGAAGAAAAAAATAAGTATGTACACATGTATGAGGAAAAATAAATATGTATATATGTATGAGGAAAAATATGCATATATGTATGAGGAAAATAAATATGTATATATGTATGAAGAAAAACAAGTATGTATATAAGTATGAGTAAAAGTAAATATGTATATATGTATGAGGAAAAATAAATATGTTTATATGTATGAGGAAAAAAATCACATCGCTAAAATTCAAATAGATAGCTGCACGCATCTTTTGCCTTGATTTCCCTTTATCCAGTTTCATGGTCACAATGTCCGCCATCTTGGATGTTGTTGACGGAGTGTGCTTTCTACAATGGCTTGTTCTTTGTATAGCTGCCAGAAAGACATCTGTAACCGTAAATTCAACTGAGGCACCTCGGGTGCATAAAGAATGGTGTTTTACTCCTAGTTGTGTCTGACCCAATCCTTTCGTGATACATTTTCGCTAGAATAATATTTATTTCACAATGTTTGGGGAAAGATTGGGCTTGACAATCATCTATTGTATAGATGTATCAAATATGGCCACGAAATTACTTTCTAGAAACTTCTTCTGTTATGCTAAAGTGAAGACACAGACGTTTATGCTAATAAAGGCAGAAAAAAATATGGCTAGAAATCACCTTCTAGTACCTTCTGTTCTGCTAAAGAGAAGACATAGAAGTTAATGCTTATAAAGGCAGAAGAATATGGCCAAGAAATTACTTTCTAGAACCTTCTGTTCTGCTAACGAGAACACATAAGTAGGTGTGAAAGGGGGGTTCTGGCTCACTTTGTGACGTCATACTGTCTGGAAGTGACGTCATCATGTCTGGACCGGAAGTGTTGTCTGGACCGGAAGTGGTGTCTGGAGCGGAAGTGTTGTCTGGAGCGGAAGTGTTGTCTGGAGCGGAAGTCATGATAAGCGTTAGGATAGGCGCGGCCATCCATGAGGTTATAATGACGTCATGATGACGTCATACTGTCTGGAGCGAAAGTCTGGAACGAAAGTCTGGAGCGAAAGTTGCTTGATAGTGTTGGCCGAGTCAATCATCATGAAGCCAACGACCTCCACCTGTCAATCAGTGTAACCATGGCAACAGACCCTAAAAAGGTCGACCACCCCCCCCCCCTCGAAATTGTGATTTTTGCATATTTATCCGTTTCAGACGATTCTGAACATTTTTCATTTTTTCGGTCGACCATCCCCCTCCCCCTCGAAATTGTGATTTTTGCATATTTATCCGTTTCAGACGATTCTGAACATTTTTCATTTTTTCGGTCGACCACCCCCCCCCCCTCGAAATTGTGATTTTTGCATATTTATCCGTTTCAGACGATTCTGAACTTTTTTCATTTTTTTTCGGTCGACCACCCCCCCCCCCTCGAAATTGTGATTTTTGCATATTTATCCGTTTCAGACGATTCTGAACATTTTTCATTTTTTGGGTCGACCACCCCCCCCCCCCCACCTAGGACATACTATGTGCCGACCCCCCCCCCCCCCCCTAGGCGAGCAACATTCTGTCAAGTCAGCTTCAGTTCCATCAGAGGGGTATATAAGGGATGAGCATACAGCAGTGACAGTCATTTCGGTGAGTGGAGCAAGGAAGTACATGTTGTAGAACTACAATTGGATCACATCAGATCAAGGGATGGCATCCAGTGACAACTATTTCGGTAAGTGTTTATTGAAACTTTATAAATAAAAAGTGAACTTTGTAAACAAACTTTGTAAACAAACTTTATAAACAAACTTTGTAAACAAACTTTGTAAACAAAATTTGTAAACAAACTTTGTAAACAAACTTTATAAACAAACTTTATAAATATAATTTGTAAACAAACTTTATAAACAAAATTTGTAAACAAACTTTGTAAACAAACTTTGTAAACAAACTTGATAAACAAAATTTGTAAACAAACTTTATAAACAAAATTTGTAAGCAAACTTTATAAACAAACTTGACTTATTTACATAATTGAAAATTTGTAAACAAACTTTGTAAACAAACTTGACTTATTTACATAATTGAAAATTTGTAAATAAACTTTGTAAACAAACTTTGTAAACAAACTTTGTAAACAAACTTTGTAAACAAACTTTGGTTATTTGCTTAATTGAAACTTTGTAAAACAATACCTTTCGTTATACTTAGTCGATTTAAATGAAAATTTCACCATTTGATTCAGTTTTATGTAAAGTTTTAACATGATCATAGGCTATTTGCGCAGCTGGCTGTATGCATTTTTACCGCCATTTTAACTTAAAATTGTTATAACTTTCGTTATAGTTGACTGAAAATTTCACCATTACAGTGCTTCTTCGCGGATGAATACCATTTGGCAGACTATTTAACTTCACCGCTAGATGTCTCTGCTGTATAACAGCTGTACAACTGTAAGTGAGATATTCATATACACAAGTAAAATTCTGCTGAGTCAGCATTTTTGAACAATTTTTGAAACAAGTTACACACCATATTTTGATTACATGGAAGTAGTATAAAAGCATGAGTGAAACATGTCAACTAGTCAACTAGTGATACATTCTGCTGAGTTAACACACCATTGAAGTGGTATAAAAGGAAGAGTGAAACGTATATTTTACTTCATTTCAGTTCTAGCAGTTGAAGAAACAACAACGATGGCAACAGTCTACTGTCATGAATGCGATGTGACATTTCCATCTCTGGAAGTGTTCGTGACACATAGATGTAAACCAGCTAGGTTGAAACGTGCTCGTGAAGAGCTTGTTGAGCAGATTGAAGTCAAGAGACGAAAGACCTTACAAGATGATGTTGAAAGACCTGATCCAGTCCTCTGCGGTGAATGTATTAAAATATTTCCATCTATGGAAGCGTTTGACACACATGCATGTGTTGAGATGGAAAATGTGTCTCATGAAGAACAAAGAAAGAAAGAGATAGGACAAGTAGGCAGAGGTAGAAGAGTGAGTCTTGGTGAAAACGCACAGGAAAGACGGTTTAAGCCTGAAGATGGATCGGATTTGCTACTCGAAATGCGACAACAAGAGAATAGAATCAAGAGACATTTGCTAGAGACGTTAAACCGTGGCATGAAATGGTACATTGTGGTACATGCACGCTTCAAGAAAATGACACCAAATGTTGAAGGCGTGATGGTAGAACAAGTGGATAATGCCTTCATCAGCAGTCCGACATATGCAGCATACAATCCAACAGATATTGAGAAGGACTTACCAGAAGCCTATAAAGAATTGTTTACCAGGTTTGATGAACATGAGCGACAAGGCTCTGGCTGGGTGTTGGATAACATATTATTCATTGAAGTGCATACAGCTACGTCAGCGCCACTGGAAGCGAGCAGTTTTATCCCACTACCGAAGAAAGTAAAGACTACAAAGGCGGTGTTAAACATTCAGAATAAAGACAACAAATGTTTCTTATGGTCTGTATTGGCTCACCTTCACCCTTCAACAAACAACCCATACCGTGTGAATCAATACAAGCTATTTGAGAACGAATTGAAGGTGGAAGGCATGACATTTCCCACACCGATTACAGACATTCCAAAGTTTGAAAAGGAGAATGATGTGTCCATTAACGTGTTTGGATATGAACATGATGTCGTTGTTCCGATACAACTCAGCCGAAACACCAGCGCCAACAGCGCCAACAGCGCAAGAGAAATCAACTTGCTTTTGATTAGCAATGACAAGACAAGACATTACTGTCTCATCAAGAATTTCAGCAGACTGATGGCTTATCGAACAAAGCATAAGGCTGCAGCTTTTTATTGTTTCAACTGTCTTCATGGGTTTAGGCGACAAGATCTGTTAGATGAGCATCGTGAAGTGTGTGGCAAGCATGGAGCACAACGTTTATCATTCCCCAAGGAACCCTTCATCAAGTTCAAGAATGTAGCCAAACAACAGCGAGCGCCGTTTGTCATTTATGCAGACTTTGAATGTTTCACGAAAAAGCATGAAGAAGGAGACAAGTATCAACATCATCGTCCAAACAGCTTTGCCTATGTGGTTGTGAGCCAGTATGATACACGTGCACCAGTCGTGTATCGAGGAGACAATGCCGTGAAAGTCTTTTTAGACCATATGGTGAATGAGCGTGATCGTATTGTGCATGGTTTACAACAGAAAAAGAAAATAGTCATGACTCATGAAGATGAAGAGGATTATAAGAACGCCACAGATTGCTACATTTGTCATGAGCCTCTAGGAGCAGATCATGTGAGAGATCATGACCATATCAATGGTAAATACCGTGGAGCTGCACATAGTCAATGCAATTTGCAATTTCGACTTAGAAAAGATCAGCAAGGAGATAAAGATTCTTTCATCATTCCTGTGTTTTTCCACAATTTACGAGGCTATGACAGTCATTTGATCATGGAAGAAATTGGAAAGTTCAAAAACGAAAGGATTACAGTCATTCCCAACACCGTTGAGAAATATATTGCATTCACCATGAGCAATCTGAAATTTACAGACAGTTATCAGTTCATGAGTACTTCTCTACAGAAGCTGGTCTCCAACCTGGCGGCAGAAGGGAAAGAGAACTTTTATCACATGACGTCACACATTCACAATAGTGACCAACAAGAGTTACTGTTGAGAAAGGGAGTGTACCCTTATGATTACGCGGATGAGCCATCCAAGTTTGCTGAAACACAACTGCCGTCCAAGGACAAGTTTTA
This sequence comes from Protula sp. h YS-2021, assembly GCA_949752745.1. NCBI lineage: Eukaryota > Metazoa > Annelida > Polychaeta > Sabellida > Serpulidae > Protula > Protula sp. h YS-2021. The sequence continues at coordinate 3,505,428 of OX457031.1, read as the reverse complement.
CAGTCTGCTCAGTGAAGAAGACATTAGCGATGAGGATTATGCGCATGCGCAGAAGGTGTGGGAGACATTCCAGTGTACTACATTTGGTGAATACCATGACTTGTACCTGAAATCAGATGTGTTGCTGCTGGCTGACGTGTTTGAAAACTTTCGTCACGTATGTCTAACACGTATGAATTAGATCCTGCTCACTACTATACAGCGCCAGGACTGTCCTGGGATGCCATGTTGAAAGCGACAAAGGTGAAATTGGAATTGATTAACGACATTGACATATACCAAATGGTTGAACAAGGTCTACGTGGAGGAATATCTGTCATCACACACAAGTATGCGAAAGCAAATAACCCCTACGTAGCAGATTACGATCCCAGGAAACCGACCAACTACTTGACGTACCTGGATGCAAACAACTTGTATGGCTGGGCTATGTCACAAAGCATGCCGGAAAGTGGATTTATGTGGGTGAGCGAGCCAGAATCCATTGACTTTATGGATGTGGATGAAGATGACGAGATTGAATACATTTTAGAAGTGGATTTTGAATACCCATATGCAATCCATGATCGTCATAATCACTACCCAGTGGCTCCAGAACGGAAATGTGTGAAAGTGGGAGAATTGTCAGAACATAGTCAGAAGCTACGGAAAGATCTAAACATGAAAGGCAAACCTAGTGAAAAGCTCATTCCCAACCTGTGTGACAAGAAGAAATATGTACTTCATTATAGAAATTTACAGCAATATGTCTCACTGGGATTGAAAGTCACGAAGGTGCATCGTGCCATCATGTTTGCACAGAGCAAATGGTTGGCAAAATACATCTCCTTGAACACGGAAAAGAGAAAGTTGGCCAAGAACCCGTTTGAGAAAGACTTTTTCAAATTGATGAACAACTCGGTGTTTGGCAAAACCATGGAAAATGTAAGAAAGCGTATCAATGTGGAACTTGTTCACCAGGAAAAGCGGTTCAAGAAACTTGTGACCAAACCGTCCTTCCACAAATTTAGAATTTTCAACGAAGATTTGACCGCGGTACATTTGCGCAAAGTGGATCTGCTTCTGGATAAACCCATTCAAGTTGGTTTCACCATTCTCGACCTCAGCAAGGTGCTCATGTTTCACTTTCATTACAACTACATCATGACCAAGTATCCCGACGCCAAGCTGTTGTTCAGCGACACCGACAGTCTATGTTATGACATAGAAACGGACGATATCTACAAAGACATGCAGGAAGATGCCGACTTGTTCGACACAAGTGACTATCCGCCAGATCATTTCCTGCATTCCAACGTGAACAAGAAAGTGCTTGGGAAAATGAAAGATGAGACGGCGGGCATTCCCATTGAAGAGTTTGTTGGACTTCGACCGAAAATGTATAGTATGATATATGGTGGGAAAGAAAAACGTACGGCCAAAGGCATCACTCGCGCGTGTCAAAGACGGATGAAACATCAGCAGTATAGAGACAGTTTGTTCAACCAAACACAAACGATGACCACAGGACACATCATACGAAGTCATGACCACCAGATTTTCTCGGAGAAGTTGAGGAAAGTGGCTCTCTCTCCCTTTGATGACAAGCGATATGTGATGAGTGATGGCTATTCCACTTTGGCGTATGGACATTACAGTATATAAGGGGGAGACACTTCAACTTTAGAGTCAGTTGAGGTGTGAACACTGAAGCGTCAACATGAAAAGATCTGCAACAACGGATATGGATACTCTTGCTGATACGGTGAAAGACATGAATGTGAAACATCCTGATACTACCATCAAGAAATTAAAAGTGGAGATAGCACCAACACCACAGTCGTGGGATGGAATGCTTTCTCTAGGCAATGGAAAGTATATCAAGATTATGAAACAAAGTAATGAAGGTGTGGTGAACATTCGCAAATACCTCAGAGATGAGGGGACTGGAAAAAACCGTCCAACGAAAAAGGGAATTTTGCTGACAATACCTGAATGGAAAATGCTGAAGAAGCAGGTGAAAGAAGTGGATAAAAGGCTTCGCAGACAAGACGACAAGTCATAACAAGGTAACAATCATGAATGCACTCATGTTGGACGATGGTGTTTACCTTAAAGTTAATGAGAGGAATGAAGTGATGATGGGTTCTCGGAGATGTTCTGCTTATCGGTTTAAACCTGAAGTGTGGAAAGACTTTAAAAACATACCGCTTGAAGCTGGGTTTAAACGCAGACTTGAAAATAAACTGGAAGTGACGGTGGCTGAATATGATTCTAACATACGTGTGACATTCTGTAGAAATCTTTTACAGGATTATCCAAAGGATTATAAGGGAGTTGTGCCAGACACACCCTATGCACAGTTGATCTTCTTTGATATCAAGAACTGGCGCGCAGTCTTACGATTCCTAGAAGCGATACAACATCCACTGTTCGACATCATCCGAGTATAAGAAAGATGGAAGACGACTATGTGTTGGATTATGAACCCATAACATATGGATTCTCATACATGAGAAACTTATGTGATGATATTGTGCTACGACATTTTGGACAGTATCTCGTCCTATCGCTTGATGACCAATCCGTGTTGAAGGATCATCTAGACAAGTTGAGAATACCCGGCTTTCTCCTAGCAGTCTCAAATGAATTAGAAGTGCGTGTGACTGAGAACGGTCTAGACGTGTCTGTACAATTTCGTCAATATGACGAGCTTACAGAAGACTGCGACATCATCACCCTCAGCACCGTGGAATGGAACGCGCTGTTGCAAGCATTGGATTGGAAAGAACCTGACGCTTGAATTCAAAGAGGAAGGAATACAACTTATGCGGGGTACCAAATCCATTGAGCTGACACAACATATATGGACATGGATACGTGTGATGGACATAAATGAAGAAGGATATGAACTGAAACTGTCTGAACATGAAACTGCTAAAGTGATAAAGTTTGGTGATGTGCGTTATGTGAGCTTTCATAGCATTTACAAACACGGATGTAATGTCTATGATACCTATATCAATTTAGATTCTAATGAATGGCATGCATTGATGAATGTATTGAAAAATGAATGTGATTGTAAATAGACTTTGTAAATAGTGTAAATAGACTTTGTAGTTAAGAATTTGTAAATAGTGTAAATAGACTTTGTAGTTAAGAATTTGTAAATAGTGTAAATAGAATTTGTAGTTAAGAATTTGTAAATAGTGTTGGTAGACTTTGTAGTTAAGAATTTGTAAATAGTGTAAATAGCGTTTGTAGTTAAGAGTTTGTAAATAGTGTTTGTAAACTTTGTAAATAGAACACAATAAACAAGACAGTTGTTTGAAACTTGGGTTGTTTTATTTAACAACAACAACCTAACTAATATAACAACAACAACTTAACTACAACTTAACTAATATAACAACAACAACATTAATAAAACAATGGTTTATAATGTCTATATACAAAGTCCTTTACAATAAAATCGCCATCCTTTCTTTTTAATATATTCACAATATCATACATACTCTGACCTCGAGCTCTATGTAATATATAATATACACAATAAAAACCACATGACGATGATATTGGCGTTTGTAATGAGATAGAATTATACATATAGTCATTTCTTAAAAACATGTCTAAACGATCATCGAGAGGGAACAGTCCATAAGAGTCAAAATATTCCACAGGGTCTTTATCATAATACACTGCCACCCAATGTTCTCCTGGTTCATCTTGATCGTCTGTGTTGATGACATAGGCGCCGCGTTGTAAAGATGATAACTGGTCCATGGCAAACACGCCTTGAAACAAGTCTTTGGTCATGACATCATGACTCAATATGGCATCAATCTGCTTCGTGTTCATGACTGGTAGTCGAATTGGATGCTGCGATTTGCACTGATCTCAATAATGTTGTCAAATTCAGCATAGACAATGACATTGATTGTAGGTTGCAAAGCCGTAGCAAAGTTCATTTCTAGCCGCAAATTCCCATGCTTGATCAGGGGGAAATGATCATCACCATCATAATCCGGTGTTAAGTCAAACGAAAATAAAGCATAACCTCTAGGCCAATCTTCCCGTTTTATAATGGAACTTTTCTCACCATTCAACCGATCAAACGATTTGTAAAGCGTTTCAAAAGCGTTCAGGTATTTGTTCTGTGTAATGTCAAGCTTGAGAGGTTTGGATAGAACTGGTTCACCATCCGTGTACAGTTGCATATAGTCCAGATCAAAATGTTTGAAATCATATGGATTCCTCAATACTGATCCACCAAAAGCTTCATTATGAACCAGACCAATAACAATACGATTTGGTAATTGACCCAAAAAGATGTTATCTTTCACAAAAGACTGAAATCCTGCTGGAATGGCCAAGACTTTACATTCTTTTCTAGTGATGATGATCTTGGCAGGACTTTTCATCAATGCATCTGTATGTCCTAACTGAATACCTGGACTCACCCTCACTTTGCGAATGGTTAAAAATGCCTCTTTCACTTCTACCTTATAGGTATTATTTGCAGCCATCAATACATAGTCATCTTTTTGTCTATGGAAACGCAATTTCAAACTGATGCCATTCGGAAGATAACGATCCTGCTCAAACAAATCTATCCTTAAACCACCTGCGAGCATAACATCACGGCTAAGACGAGTATGCAAATAACGATGATGTAAGCCATTATTGCCTTGCTCAGCCAAGTCACCACCGTCGGCATTGACATGAAACCCGGATACATATTGTTCATGATTAGGTCTTTTCACCTCATGACTATTCATTGACCCAGCAGTATCCTTGTACATGAGACGCATAGAGCGCTCAGAATGCAGACTTTCTTCCGAATCATGGATGAGATGAGAGATAATGCTGGTATAACCATGAGTATTGTTGCTATGCGAAACCAAACGATCATTCAGAAACAATTCAATATTAGACCATAACCCATTAAACACATCATTGATGCAAGAGACATTATCATCTGCGCCACACTCTGTTCCATCAGCCTTTAGAATGCGACATACAATATGAAGTTTGCTGTTCTTTAAATCTAGATATTCTTCTGTACTCGCAGGAATGTAGAATTCTATTGGAGCGCCTTCTCTAATGCTTGTAAGTGGTTGATAGTCAACATTATAACTTTTCTCTACAGCAGTTTGCGTTGGTGGTACGTGAAACCATTCCAATGGAGAAAGACTACATTCACACGAATGATTATGAATGAGAGACATGATTTCAAAAAATATCTTTGCGATATTTTGATGTTATCCGTCTGGCTGTTTTTCGTCTTCTGGCACGTTTCGTCGGTTGCACACGCTTTTGTTCTCCAAACACACGTTCTGCTACTCGGCCCGTCACATCTTTCGCGACATTCTTTGCAGCCTTCTTAAGATGTGGCGCAACGATCTTAGCCCCAGCCTTAAGTAATGGAATAGCTTTGCGAGCCAATGATCCCAGTATTGAACCAATACCATCGCCATATTGGATTCGCGCTCCTTTGAATCCTGGTAATTCCCCGCACACTTGACGAAGAAAATGGTTGCGATATGCAGACGGATCGTGTGTATAAGCTTTCATATTGCTTTTGGTCGAAAATGAAGTTTACAGATCACCTTTCCAGTTTGAAATGGAACATTATGGCCTGTGTCGTCCTTAACATTCATTTCTATCACGTCAAATTTGGACGTGTTTACAGGAACATAATGCGGTTCGCCATACGTTTTCATGATAATGTCTCCATCATGGCCTTGTATGCCAACAGAACGTAGTAAGGGAACATAATAATCACCAACAACTTGTGGTTCACAAATGCTACAATACACATACAGTGTATAAAACCCCTGTTTCACATCCGCTTTATGGTCAGCTGTACATGTTTCAGTATACCATTGATCTGGGATAAATCCTAAAATCTCAGCTAATCCAGCGGAAAAGGACACTTCAAAGCCATAATTTAGAAATAGAAAAACACGTCGTCTAATCTTATCATACTTTATCCGAATAGCTTCTTTAAGTTCATCTTTCATAGAATTAGTCGCTTCTTCATTCACTGCCTGACATATTTCTTGTATGGATCTATAGTAGCCATAAGGAATATTAATAGTCTCAAGTGTCTCTGTCAGTGGTTGTTGTCGATACTGAATAGAATAGTCCATGTCATGTCTCATCGTTGTCCATGTATGTGGATATTGAATTTCAGCTAAAGCCACTTCATATTTTCCATTCAGATAGATGGTTCGAGGCATACGAATTTGATAATTCGAAGCCTTGTTGTTGGGATAATAGGTCATACTCGCATTGCTAGGCAAAGTGATGTAAAAGCTTGTCGACTCCATGATGGGAACTAAATGGTATAGGTGCGTTGACGTTGTCTATATACCTCACGATAGCGCGCGTCATTCAACCAAGTATGCCAAATCTCATCCTCATTCACATGGTCATTTATTTCTCCTTCACAACACGCGCTTGTACATCTTATTTTTACAGGAATAGTTGGTTTATCTTCCTGACAACAACAACATAGCTCTTTCAACCATATTAAAAATTTTCCCATCCTTCAGGAAACTGTCTTTGTTGACGTTGTTTCATTTCTGTTGTAATGTCGTCACGAGTGGTCTTTTTACTAAACATTGTTTTTGGAATATTCGCATCTACAATTTCCTGGATAAACGGATGCCAGCCATATGGTGGTATGGCTCGTTCTTTTCTTCTTGTCGCCACCAATGCTTCTTTCATCAAATCAACCATGTTGGAATTTGTGATAATATCGTCCGTTTTCAACACAAGTTCATTCTTCTCTGACCATGTTGTGCCATATTTCTTAAGTTCTGCTAAAAGTTGTGTTACTTTTCCATGATAGATAGGTTGAAAATGACTTAAAAATAACTTTTCTGGCTTTTCAGGTGGTGATGATGATGATGAGGGCTTTTGCTGCCTAGACTGACTTGTTCGTAAATGACGACCAAGAAGTTGAGATATTTCTATAGCCTTTTCACGTGTTCGTTTCCCACGTAAAAGTTTATTCACTTTCGTTTTGATTTCACCATCTTTTCCCTTCTTTTCTAGCAACATTTTATATTCATATTCAGGAATGAGGACCATTTTCATCGTATGTTTCATTTTAGCAGTAGTTTGGCTAACAAGGGCAATGCCAATCTAGCAATAACTCCAATGAATCCTCCTTTCTGATTAATCAACTTCTTTTTTCGTCGAAGAGATATCTTCTTATCTGCTAGAGTACGTAGCGTATGACGTTCACGTTTAAATTCCTTAAACCGTTTTGAGCTTAAGGGTAAATGTCCTTGCAATATATTCAAACAAATTTCAAACAAGCTTGTTAATTCCTCCTTTGTAGCTTGCTGTAGCAAGGATTTACGTCGTTTAGGCCAACTGCGTGCAAGCAAATGAAGAAACGGCTGGTTCGCTCGAATACGTTTAGACATCTTGACTGCGAATGGTCAAATGAGTTGGTTCTTGTTCATACACTGCTTTATCAATATAGACATAATGTGTATCTTTTGGTAAAATGCCTGTACGAATACGTAGTTGATCATTTGTCTTTGGTTTTAAATCAATGAATAAATAACCATGAGGTTTGCTAGTAGCATCTTGATAGGCTTCTATGAGAAATTGAGATCTTCCAGGATACATTTGCCGCGCCAATGTACTAATTTGTTGACTGTCTCTCGGATTTTTAAACAGAATGATATAATGTGTATTCAAACTAATATTTCGCATCTCTTTCCCATGATGGAATAAATTATGCACAATAAAAATAATGCTTAGATTTTGATGACTGCTGCTAACACTAAAGAGACGTGTCATACGCTCATCACTATGACATTTGGTCATTAAGTCATCAATGATAAGTAAGTTTGGTTTCTTCGGGTTAAAACGCTCTTCAATGTCATCTGGAATGCCTTGGTAAAATTCCACGCCTTTCATTCCCTTGTACAAAGGCTGATCTGCTGCATAGAGCCATAAAATGTTTTTCGGAGAGGGTTGAATTAACTTTTGTTCTAGAATTTCCTTCACCAGAGACGTTTTGCCACTGCCTGTAGGTCCAGAGACCAAACATGTAAATGGATGCTTCATTGTTGAATGTCTGTTTCTTTCACCCAACTGTTAAACTTGTTTGGCCAACCTAACCACTTGACAAATAATTCTTTCACACCTCCTCCTCGTCTTTTACGTGTTTTCAAGACTTTTTCAATTCTATAAATAGATTCAATATCTTTGGTCACTTTCTGCAGTTCTTCTTCATAGAAATGGCCATCAATATCTTCGTCTAAAAAGTCTTTCACACGATACAAATGTATTCCTTGCTTCTTACAACGATGTGTGACAATGAAGACTTCTTGCGTCCATTTGATGTGATAATCGCGTTGAAACACATATTTAATGTGGGAAATGCGAACATGATCGCCAATGTTAAATTTGTACTTCTTCTTCTTCTTCGGTTTCAATTTCAGTTTGTCGACATACATATACTTCCACACTTTTGATTCATTGTCTTTACGAATCTCGGCTGGAGCATATTTATTTGGAAGAGAACCATGAGGTCTATGGTTGTAATTGTACACCAAGTCTGGAAGAATGTCTAAGTAACGGTAAGTTTGATTATGTAGAAAATACCGATACATCATTCCCTTCAGAGTACGAATGACTCTTTCAGCAAAGTTGGCTTTGGTTTCATTCTTTGTGGTATAAGCATGAATTCCCTCTTTCTTCAAAAATGCTTTTACCCATCTGTTTTTAAATTCTGTTCCTTTATCAGACCTTAGAGTTCGCGGTCTTCGTCGTGTGTCATGAAAAATCTTTTGGAAAGCTTGTATGACGCTGGTATGTGATTTATTAGGTATTGGCTGTACCCAGACATATTTGGAAAACACATCAATGACAATGAGTAAAAAGCGTATGTCATCATTATAGGGAGCTATGTTTCCCATATCAGCCAAGTCAATATCCCACATGTCATCAATGCCACGTGTAATGACACGTTGTCTTTTGAACCTGTATTTGACAGGTTGGAGTAAACTGAAAGCATCTTGATCCTGTAACCATTTCTTCACTTGTGAATGTGTGACTGGTTGATTATGTTTTCGTAAGATGTGATACAGTTTGTAAGGACCAGCAAATGCTCCAGGCTGTCCAGGTTTGAAGTAAATATTGGTCAAGTAGTCTTTCCACGTCGACATGGTCACACCGAATGAAAACCACCTTCTCAACAGAACAGCTTTTATTTTATAACTCAACCAACATCACTTAACTAACATAGTAACTTAACTAACATGTATTTATAACTAACATGTATTTATAACTAACATATATTTACAGATCAAGTATGGATACAATGGTATGAATCACTGGAGACCATTGGTCTTCAATGAACATTAACCAATGACTGAGTTCATCCAATGTTATAGCATCTACACCATATTTCTCACAACGTTGATTTGCATTATCTAACACTTTATCTAAATGAATGTAATATTTAGCTTCATTCCAATATGTATAAACACATGCAGTATGACAAGTATGTTCTGAACACTCTTCATGTTGACAAGCAGGACAGACTAAATAGGCAAACTTTTTTACAGCGGATAACATTTCTTCACAATAAGCTTTTTGCACAATATATTGTCTCAGTGTCATGTCCGCCATTATGCAGTCTTGTGAGTCTTGAATCAATGCAGCACAAGTCTGTCAGGTTTAGCAAGTTATGCTGCTCCGGCAATGCAAGTCTGTCAAGTTTAGGAAGTTTTTTCCAGTTGCTGTTCACTTAACACACTTCTCCATGTTCACACAACAAGATTCTCCATGTTGACTTTGTTTCTGTTGTTTTATTCTGACATGTCGGTTTCTTCCTGTAATAATATATCTTTTAATATATTTGCTGCCTCTTCTATCATGTTCTTTCTTTGTTTACGTTGAAACCACTCACATAAAACTAAATTTGCTAGTAAGAAAAACATTGTTATCAATTCACTATGTTGTTACAAAGATGATTAAAAGGTTCTCTTACCTGATAAAGCTGCTCGGTTTCCTCTTCTTCTTTACAACAATCTCTCAAATGATCCACTACGGTGAAATATACTTCAACATCAGTACGAGCAGAATAAAGTGCAGAATCAAAGTCAAAGTCAGGATCTTCTTCTATTCCAATTTTATGACATTCTCCAAGAAATCTTGAATGCAGTTCAATCACATCAAGACTATGATGTACAACATCCCAAAAAGCATCCAAATGATAAAGTTGATAGTCTGGAGTGCCACAGCAAGCAAGTTTAGCAATCATCAAGTCAATATAAGCATTTTTAAAACATGCGTCCATCTTGATTCAGTGTGTCTTGTGAGCTTTTTACTTTGCTTCACTGACTTTAAGTACTCCACACTTGCCGCAGAAGTTGTTTGGTTCACACAACTTGCAATTATACTTGTGGCAGTGGCAATGATAATCTTCCACATATCCACAAGCACCACAATACTCGCAGGTAAGTCCAAGCTGATTTTGTACGTTCATGTTCTCCAACTGAACTTCAGCCAGCCTTTTCTTGGATAGCTTTGACACCTTCATCCGACCATCCTTTCGCAGCTTGATAGGATTTATGGTATGACATTCCGTACATGGTAACAAGACTGAGTTAATGTTATCCATCTCCTGAAGCAATGTCTCCCATTCACCATCATCCATGTTGATGTACTTCGTATATCCTTGCCCGTGAAGTAGTGTTGTATGTGCAAAAGTTATATAGCGCTTGTCCAAGATTGGAATGACTTCCAGCCACTTCGTTTGTGTTAAGTATACTTTGAAGCCAATGGTGTATAAATTTCTAAATTTCTCACATATACACTTCCACGAACATGGTGATAAAGCAACCCAATGCCCTCCACGTTTGATTCGTAGAAATTGTCCAAATTTTCCATGCTGCACAGTAATGGTTACGTTTTCACTAATTTTAAAGCTGCTTGTCTTCTTCTCCATGGTTACACAATGATAACTTCACTACCTTTTATGTCCAACTATATACCCAAACATTTTGCAAAGTTTTGAATTCACTTCAACTCATCCATCGTGAAATTGAGTAAGTTCTGACTTCTACTTTGCTTCACAGACTTTAAGTACTCCACACTTGTCGCAGAAGTTGTTTGGTTCACACAACTTGCAATTATACTTGTGGCAGTGGCAATGATAATCTTCCACATATCCACAAGCACCGCAATAGTCACAGGTAAGTCCAAGTTGATTTTGCACGTTCATGTTCTCCAACTGAACTTCAGTCAGCCTTTTCTTGGATAGCTTTGACACCTTCATCCGACCATCCTTTTGCAGCTTGATGATTGTTTTCTTGTCATGACATTCCTCACATGGTGATAGGGCTGAGTTGATGTTGTCCATCTCCTGAAGCAGTGTCTCCCATTCACCATCATTCATGTTGATGTGATGTGTGTATTCTTTCCCTTCAAACCGTGACGTGCGCACAAAACTCACATAACGCATATCCAAGTATGAAATGACTTCAAGCCACTTCGTTTGCGTTAAGTACAGTTTGAAGCCAATGTCGCGTAAATTTTTCAAGCTCTGGCACACAATCTTCCACAAAGATGGTGAATAAGCACACCATCTCTCTCCACGTGTGATGCGTAGAAATGGCCCATATTCTCCATGCTCCACAGTAATGGTTAAGTTAGCACTAATTTTAAAGCTGCTGCTGCGCTGCGCTGCTGCGCTGCGTTGCTTGTCTTGTTCTCCATGGCTGCAACAATGTATTGATGATCCACTCCCTCCAACTGTCTGCTGAGAAATGACTTCACTCTGCTGAGTTCACTCCCTTTTATACCCAACTGGTTGCTGAGTCAAGCTTTTCAAACTTCTTGCAAACGTTTGAATTCACTTCAACTCGTCCATGGTTGAATCGAACAAGGTCTGATACATTCGTCGTCAATGGAACATCATCATCATAAAGTAAAATGATTCTTGCAGCTACAACTAACATGAGCTCAACTGCCCAAATTGTATTCGCGTTGATAAATGCTGAATCAATGTCATAAGTTGATATGATTAATGTTAAATCAATGTTATAAGTTGATAGTATATGTAGATCTTCACAGTCACGTAGAAACGAGTCGATGAAATCACTTGGAATAGTCTTTCCGACAGCTTCCCAATGCAGATGTAAATTCTTCACTTGCTGCATCCAATCCCATTCAAAAGTAGGAAGCTTTGAAAACACATAGTTAGTATAATTCACTTTGAAGACGTCGTCCATAGTCATACATCTGTCAAGAAGTAATGCTGACATTGTGAAGTCTTTTCTCGTCACACAATGTATTACTAGTTGACTAGTTGACATGTTTCACTCATGCTTTTATACTACTTCCATGTAATCAAAATATGGTGTGCAACTTTGTTCAAAAATTGCTGACTCAGCAGAATTTTACTTATGTATATGAATGTCTCACTTACAGTTGTACTGCTGAGTTCAGAATCGTCTGAAACGGATAAATATGCAAAAATCACAATTTCGAGGGAGGGGGGGGTCGACCGAAAAAATGAAAAATGTTCAGAATCGTCTGAAATGGATAAATATGCAAAAATCACAATTTCGAGGGGGGGGGGGTGGTCGACCGAAAAAAAATGAAAAAAGTTCAGAATCGTCTGAAACGGATAAATATGCAAAAATCACAATTTCGAGGGGGGGGGTGGTCGACCGAAAAAATGAAAAATGTTCAGAATCGTCTGAAACGGATAAATATGCAAAAATCACAATTTCGAGGGGGGAGGGGGGGGGGGGTGGTCGACCGAAAAAATGAAAAATGTTCAGAATCGTCTGAAACGGATAAATATGCAAAAATCACAATTTCGAGGGGGGGGGGGGGTGGTCGACCGAAAAAATGAAAAATGTTCAGAATCGTCTGAAACGAATAAATATCCAAAAACACCAATTCTCGAGGGGGGGGGGTGGTCGACCGAAAAAATGAAAAATGTTCAGAATCGTCTGAAACGGATAAATATGCAAAAATCACAATTTCGAGGGGGGGAGTGGTCGACCGAAAAAATGAAAAATGTTCAGAATCGTCTGAAACGGATAAATATCCAAAAACACCAATTCTCGAGGGGGGGGGGGGCGTCGACCGAAAAAATGAAAAATGTTCAGAATCGTCTGAAACGGATAAATATGCAAAAATCACAATTTCGAGGGGGGGGGGTGGTTGACCTTTTTAGGGTCTGTTGCCATGGTTACACTGATTGACAGGTGGAGGTCGTTGGCTTCATGATGATTGACTCGGCCAACACTATCAAGCAACTTTCGCTCCAGACTTTCGCTCCAGACTTTCGCTCCAGACAGTATGACGTCATCATGACGTCATTATAACCTCATGGATGGCCGCGCCTATCCTAACGCTTATCATGACTTCCGCTCCAGACAACACTTCCGCTCCAGACAACACTTCCGCTCCAGACACCACTTCCGGTCCAGACAACACTTCCGGTCCAGACATGATGACGTCACTTCCAGACAGTATGACGTCACAAAGTGAGCCAGAACCCCCCTTTCACACCTACTCACATAGGAGTGTATTTTATATAGGCGGAAAAATGTGGACAAGAAATCGAAACTCGGGTGAATGTTTATGAGTGCTCAGTAACTGCTATTGATCTAAAGTTGTCAATATTTGAAAACATAAAATAAATTTGTTCTATTTATGCATCACAATCCATTTAAAATCAATACAGTGAGATATTTGAATTTGATTATTTTATAGATTTATTCTAAGGGTGGGTGTATGTAACATATTCCCTTGAAAATTGGACATTTATCAGATATTGTGTATTACTAAGTTGTTTTAATTTTATTTTAGTAGATCGAAACCGGTTGAGGGGAGGGTGTGGCACGCGGTATCATATGTGTTATCTTGCGTGTCCAAACATGGAGAGAAAATGGTCATTTTGAGATCATTTTCGTGAAAATTCGTTAAAAGAATGTAAATTTCATTAATTATTCCACGGAGTATTGCCAAACTGCACAATGTTTAGTTAAAAAATTGTATTATTGCAGAGTTAATGTCCCGCTTTTACCGGTCTTTTTAAAATGTGATGGATACGCATGATAGCATGTTGATACGTGAGTTCCCCCCCCCCACCCCGAGAGATTGAACACTTGGTACGTGAGCCCTCACCCCCCTTCCCGAAAGACTGAACACTTGGTACGTGAGCTTCCTCCTCCTCTGAGAGATTGAACATTTAGTATATGAGTGCCCCTCCTCCAAGAGAAACTGAAGACTTGGCTCGTGAGCTTCCCCCTTATCCCGAGAGATTGAACTCTAGGCACGTAAGTCCTGGTCCTACCTCCCGAGAGATTGAACATTTCGTAAGTGAACTCCCCCTCACCCCGAGAGATCGAACACTAGGCACATAAGCCCTGCTCCGGCCTGCCGAACGACTGAACACTTGCTACGTGAGCTGCCCCACCCACCCCGAAAGATTAAACACTAGGTACATAAGCCCTGCTCCCACCTCCCGAGAGACTGAACACTAGGTACATAAGTCCTGCTCCCACCTCCCGAGAGACTGAACACTAGGTGCATAAGCCCTGCTCCCATCTTCCGAGAGAGACTGAACACTTGCTACGTGAGCTCCCCAACCCATCCCCGAGAGACTGAACTCTAGGTACATAAGCCCTGCTCCCACCTCCCAAGAGAGACCAAACACTTGGTTCGTGAACTCCCCCACCAACCCCCGAGAGATTAAACCCTAGATTTTGCTCCACCATATACGCTGATTGTGCTTGAATGTACAATATTAAATCAAACCATAACAAAGCACCAAATAATTTTTAGGTGTGTCAAATTAAGAAAGGATGACGATGTCGAATTTCTATGTGTTTAGATTAGTCTGTAGGAGTATGGTGGAAGCTATCCAAACAATTCATGTATAAACTGCATCATAATTTATAGGTATAAAAAGTAATCCATATTAATTACGTAATATGGTTTCCAACTTAAAACCTCGTTAGAAAAGTTTTGTGAAACATGATCCGTATGCCAAAATACTAATTAACATTCATATTCCGCTCTTTGTTTCTGTGATATTAGAAACAGTGAAGGACAAAAAGGATAGATAACTAAGATATTTATTTTAAAAAAAATAAAATTAACCCAACAAAATCGGAACGAAATATCAAGCCCTGTAAGCGATCTAAAACTTTATAGATATATTCAAATCAGTTATAGATGTGCCTTGGTAAAGCAGAGAAATTGAACAAACAGTTATCAAGAGGACTAGCTAATTCAATAATAATTTAAGCATTTCTGTACCTTTGAACATTTACCGCGGGGGTGTCGTTTTTGACTTATTATGTTAATTTTGCCGGTTTTTCTTTATGTCTTAAGTGTGAATCATGTTTGTTTATTTTCATGTTGCACTGTCATTTCAATTATACTATTAATGTTTTGCTTGACAAAAGGCATTAAAATACTGAAATCGCTTCGAATGATTACGCTACAACTTGACGGATTAGATGTAAACAAATAAAATAATAACATGGTATAATATAAAAGTAACAACGAGAAATACAGAGAAATGAGGACAAAACTGCACACTGCCAAGGTACACAGAATTAACGGGCAAATGATAAGTTTCATGTATTTCTCGTTAATTTGAGAAACACAGCGTATGCCTATGACATTAGTGAAGAAAGAAAGAATTGATCAGAAACGTTTAGCTGTTTCTTGTAGCCGGAGTCATTGCTACAAAACTGTTACAGCATGCAGCGAATTTAAGTTTTTGATATATTCCATGTTTATGGATTCAACGAAAGTGGAAACAATGCTATAAAGCAAGACCTGAATATAAACTCAAGTGCTCATCAAACAGCGTTTTGGTATCATGGTTACGACAACATGCACCACGACAACAGCTTGCCTATTGTGATAAAAGTGCACAGCGTTTGTTTAACGCATCTAAACACGTAACCAAATATGTGCCAGTCTAGAGAGCCAGAGCTGAGCAAAGAGACTGCTCCTGGTTGTTTAGGACCTCAAGAGTAACACTAACTGGATTCTTATCAACAATGGGAAGATCTTTTCTATAGACATATGACAGGTCAACGGCGTGATCTACAATGTATCGCCTTTGTTGTAATGATACTTTGTTGTAATGATGATTATTGGCGTAAAGCTGATTTTCAGAGCGATGGAAACTGTATGTATTAAGCAGAAGAGTTAAAAATCATTAATTCATTTTGCAAATAGAAAATAACTTTTTCTTATTGACATCTACTATTTGCAAAGTGATTTCAAAACATACTATAAACAAGTCAAGTTTGCGTAACAATCTGTTGGTACCCAAAAGGTTGTTACGAGAGTATTGTCAAATTAATATTCTGCAGCAAAACTTGACATTAAAACACTCGATATACAGAATACCAAATGAGATTTTCGGGTTGTAAAGAAACAATAGTTATATATTTAAATAATTTCTTGATATTGTAGCTCATCAGTCGGTAAGTGTGTGCAGTTCCGTTCCCGCCTTTAAATGTTTCCAAAACTGAAGAACAATGCACGATATCTGGAATAACTAGATGACCTGTTCAGAGGCATTCTAGAATGTCTGCATATCACATAATGAAGCTAGATACAAACCCGCCAAAAGACTACCACAAGAATCGCACTTACTATGTTAATCATGTTGAAGCTTTAATTTGGAAATATGAAAAAGGGTAAAATTATCATAAACCGACAGAATGGATATCTTTTATAGCGCCAACTAAGAAAGTAAATGCGGGGCATTGCTTATCTGCATCGATTCCGGAGAGTTAAAGAGATCCTACCATTCTGATGAAACTGCTTACGAAGCCGCAACCGGCCTACTCGTGCATTCTTGTTCAGATTTTTTTGTGATAAAATACTTTTTTGTATATCAAGCTGCAAAATTATCTTCCACGCTGCGTTTGGTCAATATCACTTTGGTCGATATACTTACAAATGCTTTATGATAACTTCTGAAATTTATCGACAAGCTATCTAAATGGCAACCCTAAAAATAACCTAAAGCCGAAGAACACAGTATCTGGAACGACTACAGTGACCTGTTCAGAAACATTCCAGGATGTCCGAGTATCACGCACAAAATGAAAGCAGTCATAACCTTGTCGTCATGAAATCACTACAAGCACTACAAAGACATTGCTAGGAAATAGTGAAATGCGGAAATATATATAAGACTCCTGTATCAAACACTTTACCTACATGATAATAGCTACTATGGTGTGATAACAATGAGTAGTGTTCATTTGTTATTCAAAGAATATACAATATTATTTAAGCAAAGTAAAGTTTCAGTAAATGGAATCCTTTCATTTAAAAATGGTATGAACGCATACCAAATTTTATTTGTTAATGATTTTCTGGGTCAACCAGTACATTTTCTAAGAAGAAAATAGAATAGCTGTTTTAAAGTACTCTCTCTAACCGGGATTTTTGAATATAGCAAGATATTTTTGTCACATGTAACTATGACGAGTGTAGCAGAAAATCCAATGAGGGTGAACTCTTTATTAGAGGAATGTGATGGGAGGGAGAACTTCGTATCATATGTTTTATTATGTGGGTCAAGGAAAACACGGGGGAGCACTTGGTATCACATGGTCACCATGGGAATCACGGAAAATGTGGCGTTGGGACATATGCTGTCACATGTGTTACCATGTGGGTCAAGAGATCAGAGGAGGTCATTCAGTCCTCAGAGTTTTCCACAAAAAATGGGGTTGCTTCTACTCTCTGCCGTGCGTTATCGTCCTGCCATTCTTCCGTCCTTCATTCTCAGATATTTTTCTCTGTGTTAACGCTACAGCCCATCTCCTTTAGTAGTCATTTACTGTTTGGTTGCCACCAGGAAAGTCAAGATGCCGTTTATAATAAGACTGCTGTTATTCATTCTGCTGATAGTCAACCTCCTGTTAGTCATTCCTGTTTTAGTCATCCTGTTGTCATTCATCCTGCTGATAGTCATTCTGCCCTTAGTCATTTGCTTCTAATCATTCTGAGGCTTGGTGAAGCAAAGGAACCTGTTTTTATCAATACTGCTATAATAACCAAAATTCATAAAACGTTTATCAAAACTGCTGCGATTAACCTCCTGTGTCCTTCTTTTGTTTACCATGCTGTTAGGTGGTAACTGCTCGCGTATTAATCATTAACCTACTTGTTGTATTCTAATTAAATCGGTTTTCCTTCAAAGATCATAGATTGTATGGTTTTATCCATCTAGTGTATTTCATTGCTGATTAATAAAGATTCTGCACAGCAAGAAAATGGATTACAATAGGCTAAACAAAACAGGCCTCAGAATAAATTTTCCAAGGCAAAATCAATAACCGAATAGATTTCCTTAACATCGATATCAATGCCATTATTAATACACCTAAGTGTATTGTGTTCATTTGTGGTGATTGTGGAGAAATATCTCATGCCTAACCTAAAAGCCAAATTTCTAAAGCATACTCGTACCCATGGATGACTGCATTGTAGATCAACGACTAACGTACCGGGTCTCGCAAATATGATGTTACTCAAGCCTGCACCATGGGGTGCTATGATAAGTCGTGCTTTATTGAACAATAGTACAGTGTCATTTAAACTCGGTAACTTGCGGTCATCAAAAACGTCCACTGAGATATTAACGTGTTTCGTGACATTTTTCGCGTAGTTTAGTATGGCATCATGCTGCAAAAGCTTTCTTGAACGAGACCTGCGTACTATCAATATGTCTCTCCACTCGGGCTCTTTGTTGTTGTTGAGTACTTGAGCATACTCTTGGATATACCTGTTAACTACTTGAGCATAAGCAAATGGCACATTGTGACAACTGGTACCTGAAGGGACATAGATGATGTCAGATTCAACTTCCTGATCTGTGTCAATTATCTTATTCCGTAAGTCTAATACGGAAAATACCCACTTGACTAAGGGCGTATATACTCTATGGCCATAGATGACTATTTGTGGACGGCTTTTTAACAGTTCACGAAAAGCAAACAACTTAATTACATTTTCTATCATTTTGTGGTAGTAACTGGATGTAGGTGGCATCTGAGCTAACAGAAAGACTTCATTGTGGTGTTGCTTAGCAACACACATATTTATATTACGTAAAGTACGCAATCTGCCTGAGAAACAACCTTGAACAGTTACTCTATAACCACTGAAGCTATCTGCAGCAGTTGGAAAGACAGTTCCCCCTTCTGTGATGATATGAAGGATGAGCAACGTTTGGTGCATATTTCTAAGATGATTCACTGTAGTGTTACTGATTTTTGGACAGCTATTCGACCATTTTGAGTGAATATATTCATTTTCTAGCAGAAATGCAGCTTTATCGTGGGACAGGGGTGCAAGCATTGCCTTGTTAGTGTCAGCACAGGTGCTGTTACAAAGACGTGGAGTCACTCCTTTTGCCACAGCAGCGAAGCCACCATTTCTCTGTAATAGATATCCGCGGACACACCTGTAATAGCGCACTTCCGGTTGTAATTCCTTTAAAATTCCTCCAAATACCCTGTTATCCGTCGGTGATGAATAATAGCTCAAGAAAAAAGCGATTATTCCAGAATGGTTATTTTTAAAAATAAAAGTTGTTTGAATTTTCCCTCCATAACCACTGATGATTTCTACATCCTGAAGCAAAGTGTTATTTTGACACGGATTCTTTGACTGGCGTGTATTTAGACTACTGACGAAACTCATGATATATTTATTAAAACTAATAACCTTATTTTTCAAATTATCGTTATTACTGTAGAACCAAATATGGTCCAAGTCTTTTATTGTTGTGTAAGATTTATTTTCAAATGAGCGATCACTGTATTTCAGTAGGGCTTCAGTAAATAATGTGTTCATATTGAAATAATATAAAGCAATTTGCAGAAACAAGAGCGTAATTGTGACTGTAGCTGCCAAGTAACGGAAACCACGGCACTGTGAATTAGTTACATCCATTATTTGATAATCTTAATAGAATTTAGCATTTCTTCATCAAAGCTGTAAATAAGTAGCACTAGAAAGGTTAATAGAAATAATTCATGTACAAAGCGAATATCCATTTGAATTCATTTACATAGCTAATATTCAATTCAATTCATTTACATAGCTAACAGAGTGAAAGTTAAAATGGACTGAAAACTTTAAAGGGCAGTGAAGTCAAGGCCTTAATTTTCATAAATCAATTTGATTGACTTGAAAATGGGCAATTCATATTGTGCATTGTTTATGAGAAGGCATTTTTGATTAATCGATGTGAGTTATATTGACATGCATGTGAAAAGTAGCAAAAGAACTGAGCAATTAAATTCCATCTTTTATTTGACAATCAATATAATCGCTTTAAGAAATTTTGCTTTTAGTAGCTTTTGCAAAATAGTTGAAATTGAAAAATTACTCCTGGTATCCTTCTTAAAGCTTAAAAATTCCACGATAGATCATCTAGCCCGCTGCACTCTTTTGGCGTAGTACCTACCACCCTAACAGCATTACGAAAGATAACAAGAGAATCAACAAAAACAACAGTAATAATCACATGACGATACCTGCCACAATAAAATAAGAAAAGAAAAAGATAACTGCAAAAGCAATAATAACAATAACTTCAAAACAACAAAAGCATGACTCAGAAGAAGAAGAACAACAACAGCGTAAACAACCATACCAACAGCATTAACAAAAAATAATGACAAACACAACACCACAACAGCCAAAACAAGAACCAAAACAACAAGATTAAAACAACAATATCAACAACAACAACAACAACAACAACACGAGCACCATGTTGAAGCCAAACTCTGACTTTGGAACTAAATATGAATTTTTGAAGCTGGTTCACGTCAACAAGATAAAAAAGTAGATATCTCTATTTTTGTTCTGCAATTGCATGCCTAACAATCCTAAAAAACCTGAATTAATGACTTCATTGTAAAAAGAAGTTAAAAGGCGGTTTCTACGTAAAACACAGATTTCCAGGTAGGTCTTAATTTTAATTGAATCAAGTGTTAATTCAGTAATAGGGCATGGAATCGATAATAGTTTCATACGTTTTCTTTGAAAGTACCAAAAATTATTTGTAGTGACTTTTTCAAATGGGTGTGGTGACAATTTTTACATTGATAAACCATCTGAACTATGTACCACAGAGGGGTTCGATATGGCAGAGTTATAAAGACGCTTTCCTTTCCAGCCATGCAGTTGTTGTTCTGTAGGCTATATAATCCTCTAATACCAAGTTAGGGCTGCATTATTGTTAGGCGTATTTGCCAAAAGATCGGGATTTCTGAGATACTATATGGATACTATATCGCAATTATAATAATCCTGAGTTAAAATAATTATAATAAATAATTATATACATGTATGCACTTGTAAACCATATTAAGCAGATTATCTGCAAAAGCGGTAAATAAAAACTCACTATTTTACTATTATAATTAAAGCATTTTCTGTCTGTTTTAGACGTTGTACAAAGTGATGTTTTGAATAAACGAGGATTCGGAGATTATCATGGCACGGAGTAATGACGTAGTGGTGCTCTGTAGGCTAATGATGTCTGATGGTGTACGAATGGTGATGCTGTGTAGGCTAATGACGCATGATGGTGTAGGTATGGTATGCCTTGTAGGCTAATGACGTATGATGGTGTAGTGATGGTGATACTGTGTAGGCTAATGACGTATGATGATGTAGTATGATGATACTGTGTAGGCTAATGACATATTATGGTGTAGTGATGCTGTGTTCGATAATGACATATGATGGTATAAGTATGGTGATTCTGTGCAGGCGTTTCCACCAATAACGTTTTGGGTGAGTAATGAGCGTTTGGAGCCATAAATCCTCAGCCTTATAGCTAGCAAAAGATATTTCATAAAAAATGACATTTGATCACCTCAAATTTTGCGACAAACGGAAAGATCTGCGCGCAGCCAGCTCAACTCATGTGTTGGCCACATTGCCAGAGTCTGGCTGATCTATGTTTGGCCAGCTCAAGTCATGTATAAGACACATTCCAAAAGACTGAATGACATATTTGTGGCCAGCTCAACTCGAGTGTGAATCACGGTTCTGAATGACATACATGCGGGCATTTTATCCTGTTATAAATTGGATAAAGCGTGACCTCTGCCAGTCAAGAATCAAGTAGTGGTATTACGTTTTGAGCAGATTCCTGCATGAGTCATTGATATAAAACAAAGACTGCACAAGTTAATACATCAAGAATCGCCACTGAGCCATAGACATAAAAATTTTACACTAACCCGTGTCATTAAGAATCGCTCCAAATCATAGACATAAAGTTTTACACGAAACCTTGGCTCTAAGAATCGCCCCTGAGTCAAAGACATAAAGTTTTACATGAACCCCTGGAATTAAGAATCGCCCCGAGTCATAAACATAATAATTTCTGAATGATCCCTTGGCATTAAGAATCGCCCCTGAGTCATAGACATAAAAGATATTCTGCATGAGCCCTTGGCATTAAGAATTGCTTCGAGTCAAAGACATAAAAATTTTTCACGGGTGCGTGGCATGAAGAGCGCCAATGAGACACAGACATAAATAACCTCCAACATTTACAAATATAAACGGTCACAGCTTACTGGGAAGCAGAAGTAATAGATTTTACTGTACTGCTCTTACCTTTCTACAAATACTACTTAACGTATACGTCGCATTGTTGAAGCGTGGGACATATCTTGCTGCTCTCGCCTGCTAGTTAGTGCTTAGAGATAATTTGCATTCAGGAGAGAGTACTTTTCAAGCTGATTTTGATAACATTTAAAACAATTTTGTTATTATCCCGCACTTTTGATATTTTTGCTGTTTTTTGCTTGTAATTTTTCGCAAAATGTATTTTAAAGATTTTACAAGACATTTATGTGACATAACATTCGCATTGTCAATTTATGACATTTGATGTGTTTCTGTGTGACAATACGAGCACCGAAGGAGTAAGACAAAGTTATCCTACAAGCAGGTAAACATATCTCTACAAGCCACTTTACGACATTACCAAATATTACTGATTCGGACTGTTTATTGATTATTATTAGACTGATTTAGCAAATTCCTGGCAAGACATTAACAAATTGTAAATTAGGATTTGACAAAAATTTGATAAGAGCGCAGAAGTCAGTGACAAAGGCAAAAGTTTCGTCAAATTTACACTGTTGATTTAGTCATCTTCATGTTCATAGATTTATCTTACTTTTTACAAACTGTGGCAAACTGATCTGGTCGTGTTATCACAAAATTCATAAGTTTTGACAACCTATAATCGTTGCGAATTTAATAATAACTGAGGGATTAAAAATAAAAATGATAAAATCATGACAAAGAAGTATCTTTATTAAGTATTTTAAAGACACACTTATGATGTGTATCATAAGTAAATCCCTGTGTGAAGACCTCACCTACCAACTGGTTATCATGTGTGTTCATGACGTTTTGAAACAATTACTAATCGTGGAGAACTAATTTTGAAACAAAAGAACCTTTCTTAGGAAAGTGGCAAACGCGTCCCATCTGGACACTTGTCGCGGACCCCATTTGGTCAATTCTCGCGGACCCTGTCTGGACACTTCTCGCAGATCCCATCTGGACACTTCTCTCGGACCCCATCTGGACACTTCTCGAGGACCCCATCTTTACACTTCTCGCGGACCCCATCTGGTTACTTCTAGAGGACCCCATCTGGTTACTTCTCGTGGACCCCATCTGGACACTTCTCGCGGACCCCGTCTGGGCACTTATCGCGGACTCTATCTGAATACTTCTCGAGAACCCCATCTTGACACTAATCTGCGGCTCCATTTGGACACTTCTCGGGAACCCCATCTGGTCCCTTCTCGAGGACCCCATCTGGTTACTTCTCGTGGACCCGGTCTGGATACCTCTCGCGGACCCCGCCTGGGCACTTCTCGTGG
Source organism: Protula sp. h YS-2021 (assembly GCA_949752745.1). Lineage (NCBI taxonomy): Eukaryota > Metazoa > Annelida > Polychaeta > Sabellida > Serpulidae > Protula > Protula sp. h YS-2021. The sequence goes on along the minus strand of OX457031.1, from coordinate 3,481,477 downwards.
ACCCTATCTGGATACTTCTCGCGAACCCCATTTGGACACTTCTCACAGACCCCATTTGGACACTTCTTGCGAACCCCATCTGGACACTTCTCACGGACCCCATCTGGTCACTTCTCGAGGACCCCTATTGGCACTTCTCGCAGATCCCATCTCGTCTTTATATCACCTCCTTTTAAGACACGAATATATCACATATTATAGCAAGTGTCTCTCCCACACACACTCCCTGTAACGTAATCTGCTGTTAAGTAGTACGTTACTTTGTCAGGCAAACGCGTCCGTTTTTGAGGAAAATGAAAATGACGGCCTCAAACTAACCAACTTTTGTCCATGTTTTAGAGAACGAATGTAGCACATATGATAGCAAGTGCCCCTGCCCCCCCCCCCGTCCACACACGCTATCTATAACATAAGTTGATGTTAAGTTGTGTATTTTGAACATTTCATTAGACAAGATTGATTAATTGGCACAAGCAAATGCTTCAAATTCGATTTTTCATCTTTTTATTAGAAATATTGTAAAGGACATCAGACCCCACTTTAAAAGATGTTCAATATTGAAATGAATTGACTTTTCAATTAAGGACAATACATTGAACGTTTTTGTATATCAATACTGAAATCAAGTGATTATCCAATTAAAAAAATATATAATGAAGTTCTCTCCAATTGTGAGCACTTATTTTCACCTGGACAGAAAAAGGTTTAATTATTTGTAAAATAAACAGCCGAGAAACAACAATAATTTTAATTGTAAATTCTAAACTAAAAAGGTAAATGGCAAAAGATTTAGAATTTTGCGATCGAGTCCAGAAGCCATAAAATTTACAATAGACTTCTTAAGCGCTATGATAATTATGGACACCTCAAACAACAATTTATTACGTGAGACATTGTATTGCTATAGAGTTATAAAGTAATTCTAAAATATGCAAAACGTTGTATGATGATTGATGATTTCATGTAAAAGGTGCCCTCGTTAAATTATTATGTTTACACAGGTTCCTTTAAGTATGTAAGTCACTGTAGGTCTTGTGTTTTCATAGTTTCCCCTAAATATGTAAGTCACTGCAAGTCTTACACTATGACACTTTCAACACCATATGTAAGTAATGGTAACTTTTACACTTTCACGGGTTTTCTAAAATATATGAATCATTGTACGTCTTACACTTTCACATGTTGAATAAATTACGCATGTCATTGTAAGCCTTACACTTTCACAGGTGCCTCAAAGTCTGTCAGTCACTTTAAGTCTTACACTTTCACGTGTTCTCTAAAATAGGTAAGTCAGTGTAAGCCTTAGACTTTTACAGGTTCCCTATAGTATGTAAGTCACAGTAAGTCTTACACTTTGGCAGCTTCAACAAAATATGTGTGCATTGTAAGTCTTACACTTTCTCAGGTTCCCTCACATATGTCAGTCACTGTACGCCTTACACTTTCACAGGTTGAATAAATTGTGTACGTCATTGTAAGTCTTACACTTTCATAGTTTCAACAAAATATGTAAGTAATTGTAAATCTTTCACTTTCACAGGTTCTCTAAAATATGTATATCACTGTAAGTCTTATACTTCCACAGACTGAATAAATTGTGTAAGTCGTTACAAGCCTTACACTTTCACAGGTTCCTTAAAGTATGTAAGTCACTGTAGGTCTTACATGTCACAGTTTCAACACAATATGTAAGTAATTATAAGTCTTACACTTTCACAGGAAACTGAAACTGAATTAAACCCGTAAAAGAACTGCCCTCAGTACATGAAAGATGATGGAATCATCATAAACCGGCATGATGAAGAATACGCTTACCGGCATCGATAACAGGATCTTTATCTCAATACCTCAAAACTGTCTGAAATTAAAGATGATATACTCAACCAAATTAATAACGCAACAAATATATGAATTAAATAGAAATACTCAAATGAACTTGAACTCAGTGAATTATACATTTTTAGAAAGAAAATAAGTCAACATTTCAATTTTCTCAATTTTTTCAACTGAATTTTGTCTCGCTACGGTTCATTTAATTTACAACATAACGCTTGAATTTATCCTGTGTCCAGTTTCAATATCGCGTGTGACCTCCATATGTGTCTTGAACTGCGGTCAGTCCACGTACCATCGAGGTGATCAGCTCTTGAATCTTGTATTGTGGAATGTTGTACCACTCTTTCACTAGGGCGTGACACAACTGAGGCAGCGCCGCGGGATCGTGCTGGATCGCGAAAGCGTACGTCTTTACCGAGCATGCCCCATGCATGCTCAATGGGAAATAAATCTGGCGAAAATGCAGGCCAGGGTAAAATCCGTACATTTTGCGTCCGTAGATACTCTTGTGTCGCGCGGACTGAGTGCGAAAGCGCGTTATCTTGATGAAGAATAAACCCATGCTTTAGGACGGATGAAACTGCACTTGACTCCAGAATAACCTCTCGATAACTGTCAGCGTTGACAATACCTAGCATGAAGCGGATTTCAGTACGGTGAGCAACTGATACTCCAGCCCAAACAGTTACACTTTCACTCCCCCAATGGTCTCTTTCGTGAACGCAGGCGTCGGCGTATCGCTCGTTCAAAAGTCGCCATGCGCGGATCCTTCCGTGGGCATAAATGAGGCAAAAATCGCAATTCGTCAGTGAATAACACATTGTTCCATTGTCGTTGAGTCTAGTGAATGTGAGTATTCACCTATTGCATAAGATGAAGCCGTCATGCGCGTGTTAACAGTAATACTCGATACAGGCGACGCGCAAGTAGGTCGAACCGATTCAGCCTATTTCTCACAACCTGAGCGCTTATGCGATTATTTTGAGCCCTATGTGTTCGTCTAGCAGTCACAGTGGTTGGCAGAAACCGATCTCTCAGGCGTGGTTGACGCATTTGTCGGTCCTGTTGTGGAGTGGTTACCGGTTGTCTACCTAGTCTAGGGCGGTCCGCGGTCGACCCAGTGTCATGCAAACGTGTCCTTAGCCGCGAAACTGTCGACCTATTGACACCGAATCCTCCAACGACGTCTGACACAGATCTTCTACTTTCGAGCATCCCGCTTGCGCGCTCGCGCTGATTATTTTACATTCTAGCCATAAGTTCTGTGCACACTTCACAGAAAATCTTAGCAAATTGATTTTTCCCTAGCTTCGAGAATCGCTTAAATTAAATGTCCATTAATTGCATAGAGAAGCCAACGCGTGCTTTTTATGCATTGGGGTCATGTCGCCTTGACATCTATTAATAAGGAGTACTGCAGCAAGTGAATTACACAAAGTACTCATGTCCATATGGGCTACATTTGAACATACAGTATATTATTACCGTGCTTCTGAAAGTTGCTGGACACAACTATAACTCCCATAATTTTTGTTGCGTTTTTAAATTGGTTGGCTATATATATCTTTCAATATTAATTTTGTGATGATATAAAATACCAAACAGTGTAATAACAAGTCTTGTTATAATCAGCTCGATGCGACTTAAACCACCAGCGTCTGTGACACGCCAGTTTCTGTAACGCACTGCCTTCTGTAACACGCCAGCGTCTGTGACAAGCCAGCGTCGCCGTCTTCTGTGATTTGCTAACTTCTGTGACACACAGTTTTCTGTAATACGCTGTTTCTGTGACGCACCTATTTCTGTGAAACGCTGTTTTCTGTAACGCGCCAGCTTTTATGGCACACTGTCGTCTGTGACGCGCCAGCTTTTATGGCACACTATCGTCTGACGCGTTGTCTTCTGTGATATGCTGTTTTCCGTGGCGTTCAATCTTTTGTTAAACGTTTTCCCCTGTGATGTGCTGTCTTCTGTGACATGCTAGCTTCTGTGGCACGCTGTCTTCTATTAGACGCCAGCTTCTGTGATATGCTGTTTCCTATGGCACACTGTCTTCTGTGACATGTCAGCTTCTGTGACAAGCTTTCATCGAGATAAACACAAAACACCCTTGATTGGATGCTGCCTGTAAAAACACGGTGCAACTTTGTTTAATGTTTTCATGCCAAAAGGTCCCGGAAGGCCACTCATGTTCCAGTCGGCTACCATGCATGTCCCTGACAATGCTGCATGTAGCAAACGCGATGCAATATTGTTTAGTGTTTCTAATGCCAAAAATATTTTCTAGGACATCAAGCTGAAGGATGAATCACCTTCAAACTATCTTTGGTTAATACCGTTATTTGTGACAGCCTTATGGGATCATTTCTCGCTTCCAAATTTATAAGCAAACCGTAATAAAAGGATCGCAGATGATAATTTTGTCTGTGTAAAAGACACGCCACCCTATGATGCATTTCTGCAGATGGTGCCATACTCAATTCAACAAATCAAGCAACTAAATTAAGTGTGTTGAAAATCTTTCCACCCTAAATCGTGTACAACTGGACACCGAAAAGGAGATAGAAATTACTAAACATGCTTGTTCCCTTCCCCAATATTTGGAGAAGTACAACGAGAAGACCCGTAAAATCGTTTCATTGCATTGCCAGATACGTCATCAAACAATGCACTGCCAGCTACGTCATCAAACAACATTGCCAATCCAAATAAGAAAAACTTATTGCACAAAAATGCGAATAAAAGCATGCGATACAGAATTGCCAAAAATAAACGCAAAACATGTTTAGGTGCTATAAGGTGAACGCAAAACCTCAAATCTTCAAAAGATAAATGAAAACCCTTCGAAGCTGTCACAAAGTGGATGCAAAAAATGTATCGCTGTCAAAACGTGACCACTAAAATTGCAATGTTTTCAACCTGCAGACTGTCAAAATGTGAATGCAAAATATGCAAGGCTGTTATTTAGTGAATGCAAAACCTTCAGAAAGTTAATGCAAACTTATAACGCTGTCATAATTCATCAAAACCATTTTCTGTTTCAAATCAAGCGACGTGAATTCAAGCTCAAAACACTGCGACAAAACGTGTGATTTGTTGCATTTTGAAATCACATCGAACATGTTTTCTTCAATGAAGTAACAGAGAATCAAATTCACTTGCTACCGGTAGCTGATTCACACTCTCAGAATATGAATCTTCTTTGTACAAAATGCGAAACATGTGGATGGGAATGATCAAAACAAAGGTATGTAAGCCAGAATCCCAGAGTGATTTTGCTGTTTCTCAGTATAGCCCGGAAAGCCACTCACGAACTAGCTCGCTACTGTGTATATAATGATACTAATGTGCCAATACACCCGGGGAGGGCACTCTCGTACCAGCTCGTTACCGTGTAAATGATACTGATGTGCCAATACACCCGGGGAGGGCACTCTCGTACCAGCTCGTTACCGTGTATATAATGATATTGATGTGTCAATACACCCGGAGGCCACTCTCGTACCAGCTCGTCTACGTGCTTGTCCATAATGATTCTGATGTGCCAATGCAACCCGGGAAGCCAATCTCGTACCAACTGCTTATAATGCGTCCCCATGACTTAAAACGACCCCCAAAAGAGGATTGTAAAGTTTGAGAAAATACCCCCCCCCCCTTTTAGCCAAATTAAGACCAAAATTCTGAAAGAATACCAATTTTCCCTGTGTTGAACACGGAGTACTGAATAGAAATAGCCTATTTAAACGTAATTGGCACTCCGTGCGTATTACAGCTGGACTAAAAATCACCCCTTTTCAGAAAATATTTCAAACGACACTCAAAGAAAATTTTGCTTTCAGAGCTGGTGAATCTACAAACATATTCAAGCCTGTAACCCGGTTATATGCCAAAAAGACCTCAACATTTTTTTAATTTAGCCCACTTTTGAATATTTTGTTTCTTCGAAATCAGATTACGTTTTAATATTGAATTGAACGTACTGCTTTGACAGGCTGATAAAGATATTTATGGTTTAATGTAACTGATGAAATAGAAATGTATCCATTTCTAGTAGCAACTGAAGAGTAATCTTTATATATAATCTAAACCATTATCTAAACCATTATATATAATCTAAACCATTATGTAACAATTTACGATAAATCAAATTCCTTAAAGGCACCAGACTGATTATAAAATAAAACATTAAAGGCACTTGCTCTGCCCTTTCGCTTCTTTTTCTACTGCCTGTCAATATACTATCAATTGATTGGTTAAAATTTCTATTCATAAACAAGACTCTCAGAATGCCTATAGCCCATATGTTAGCAATTCAGTCACATTGATTTAAACAGAAAATTATGGGCATGACTATACGCCTTTGAACAGTTTCAATCTATCTTAACTTTGATTCTATTAGCTGTGTTAATGAATTATATCTCTTTAATGTGTACATATATCAGGTAGTATATTTTGTGAAATATAATGAAACATTGTGATACTAATTTTACTCTATTGACAGAAGTGTTTTGTAAACGAAATAAAAACGCTGCTAAATAGGACAAAATTTTGCTCGAAGAAATACTAAATACAATATTAAAACCATCTTATTTGTATAAAATCTTGAATTCTATACTCTAAAAAGAACTAAAATTATGGTTGTAACAAATACACAATGCCATGGTTTTCTTTATTTAGTTATTGTAGTGACTATAACACTTGTTTTTCTACAAACTGGTTTATATTATTTTAAGCTGGACACGATGTTCACGCAACCTGTACCAAAATACAGTGGACGTTTATTTGAAAATCAATCTTACATAACAATTAAAGACTTGGACCACATTTGGTTCTATTCTAATAACAAACATTTGAAAGATAAAGTTATTAGCTTTAATAAATATATATTAAATTATGTCAGTGGATTAAACACACCTGAACCAAAAAATACGTGTCAAAATAAGTCAGTGTTTCATGATGTTAACATTATCAGTGGTTATGGAGGGAAACGTCTAACAACTTACATGTTTAAAAATAACCATTCAGGAGTAACCGCCTTTTTCTTGGACTATTATTCATCACCGACGGATAACAGGATATTTGGAGGAATTTTAAAGGAATTACAACCGGAAGTGCGCTATTACAGGTGTGTCCGCGGATATCTATTACAGAAAAATGGCGGTTTTTCTGCTGTAGCAAAAGGAGTGACGCCACGTCTTTGTAACAGCACTTGCGCTGACAATAACAGAGCAATGCTTAAACCATTACCGCATGAGGAAGCTGCATTTTTGCTAGAAAATGAATATGTTTTCTCAGCATGGACTAATAGCTGTCCAAGCAGACGAGAGGCTTTGGAAAATCATCCTCAAAATATACATCAAACCTTGCTCATCCTTCATATTATAACAACGGGTGGAACCGTCTTTCCCACTGCTGCAGACAGCTTCACTGGTTACAGAGTAACTGTTCAAGGTTGTTTCGCAGACAGACTTCGCATTTTACGAAACGAAAGTATGTGTATTGCTAAGCAACACCACAAGGAAGTCTTCTTATTAGCACAGTTATCACCTACAACCAGTTATTACCACAAAATGATTGAAAATGTAATTAAATTGTTTGCTTTTCGTGAACTCTTACAAAGTCGTCCACATATAGTCATCTATGGCCATAGAGTGTACACACACTTAGTCACTTGGGTATATTCCATATTAGGCTTACGTAATAAGATCATTGACACAGACCAGAAAGTTGAATCTGATATTATATATGTTCCATCAGGTACAAGTTGCCACAATGTACCATTTGCTTATGCTCAAATAGCAAACAAGTATGTTCAACAATATGCTAAAGTACTTAACAATAATAAAGAGCCAGAGTGGAGAGGCATATTAATAGTACGTCGCTTTCGTTCAAGAAGCCTTTTCCAGCATGATGCCATCTTAAACTACATAAAACATGTGACGAAACAAGCTAATGTCACAGTGGACATTTTTGATGACCGTACGTTACCAAGTTTAAATGACACCGTACTATTGTTCAATAAAGCACGGCTTATCATAGCACCGCATGGTGCAGGTTTGAGTAATATCATTTTCGCTAGACCCGGTACGCTAGTTGTTGATCTACAGTGCAGCCATCCATGGGTACGAGTATGCTTTAGAAATCTGGCTTTTAGGTTAGGCATGAGATATTTCTCCACAATAACCGCAAATGACAACAATCCATTTAGGTGTAATAAAAATGGCATTTTTGTCGATTTGAAAGAAATCCGTTCCTTAGTTGACTTCGCCTTGGAAAATTTATTCTAAGACTTAATGTTATGCCTGGTGTGTTGTAACGGAGTTCCTTGCTGTTTAGAATATTTGTTCAACTAAGACAGGTGACAGTTATGGATAAGAGCACACAATCTGTGATTTCCGTAGTAAAGGTAGCAAACCAGAATATAATAAGCACGTCAATGTGTAACAGTACAATGAAAGTAGAGAAGAATAGGGAGGTATAGGAGAGAATATCGAGAAAAATAGAATGGTGTACAACAGAATATAAAGACTAACAGCACAAGGACTATCAGCATGATAACTTACCTCAGGATGACTAAAAATAGAATGAGTAACCAGTAGAAAGTAACAGAATTGTGTACAATAGAAAAGCAGTATGATAACTAACAGCGTATTGTAAAATGACAAGCCAAAAAGGTATTAAAATAGTAGAATGTTACGGAATGATGACTACCACAACTATTTGAATCGGATGAATTTTCGAAAAAGAGAGGTCTAAACATTATTATCACGCAGAATAAGACATCAACAGCAGAAGAAAAAAGATAGATTGTGTGTGCTAGAAAAGAACCTTGTCTATTTCCCATATTTTTTGTCCATGGCCAAAATGATTATTTCTAACATAAATGTATTGTTCTATTCTAAACACTTGTTCAAGAAAGAGCTCGCTAAACTCATATTTTGTGTTGTGAAACAGTTTTGGTAGACCTGTCTGTTCATTAACCAATGAAATAATACATTTGTTTAAGATAGGTTTGAAATAAAAGGTGAGCCCTTCACTGAGCCTCTATTTGCTTAAGCAGTTTGCTTTGTATTTCAGTAAACAAAAATGATTTTTTCAGGGAGTAACAATCAAGTATCTTTTGTAAACTTTAGATAAAGAGAAAGATGCGAAAGCGAAACATTATCTCACTGTTTGTGAATTATATCACTATTTGTTGTTTGATAGTCATAATTGTTTCTTAGCAAAGTCTCACACCTTCTAGCTAAGGAAAAAGTAAAATCAAGACTCTTCGGTATTTTAGAACTGTTTTATCTGATAGAATGAAATAACACTTGTGCAATATTTGGATGGAGTAAGTCTAGTTATTTTGTGGCTATATCTGTATGTCAGACTCATGTAGTTTTCGAACTTTTTGTATGGTTTTTCCAACGCGCCGGAGAGGCGCGTTGGAAAAACCATACAAAAATAATCATTTTGATTGTTGTAGAACATGGAATTAACTTCATTGTTAGAACATTGCAATAACTCTTGATAATTCGGATAAGTGACTTTGGTGAATAGTAATTGTTAGGACATGTTATTGCGATAGAACTTGATAGTTGGAATATGCTTCTTTGGTAAATCGTAATTGTTAAGATATATGTTTGCCATGAAACTTGATAATTCGGATATGCGACTTTGGTAAATCGTAATAGTTAGGACATGGGATTGTGGAAAAAGTTAATTGTTTGGATATGTAATTGCGATAAAACTTCATTGTTGGGACATGCAATTGCGATAAAGGATTATTATTTTGATATAGAATTTCATTACATCTTAATTGTTAGGGCATCGGATCGAGCTAAATCTTAATTGGGACATGAGCTTTGCGGTAAACTTAATTTTGTATCGTGACCTGAAGCGATTTATTTATGCATTTTAAGTCTTTCTACTTCAAATCAAAGTAATGGCCAACAATATAACTTTTCAAAAACAAAGTTTTGTAATTCTCATATAAATTTTTGGACAATAAATATATTAGAAAATACATGAATTGAAGTTTATATGCATTTGTTTTAAAAAGACAATACATTCTATTTGTTCCGTCGTATCTGTTTCGCTTGCTGGCTGTTGATGGAATTGCTAGACAAAGGCATTCATTTACTATTGCTATTTTCATCGGGAAAATCCTGTAATCCGATTGATCGATTCCCAGATCAATATGTACTGTTGCAGTTATTTGTGATCACAGTTTTTATTAAGACATTAGCAAAACATGTATTATATTGACTTATTTCCGGTCAACATATAAATATTATTGATTATTAAGGAAGATATTCACGTAAGGTCAACAGTTCCTCACTGGCCATTCATATTTCATGTTGACTCAAAATAAATAATTATCTGCTGATTATTGACACTACGCCCAGGAAGTAAACATCCATCAATCTAAAATGCTCTCATATTAATCAGCTGTATTGTTTGCAGTCCAATCCAATTGTTTATATCAGAAACAAAATACAGTAAATGAGCTCCAGTGGTTGAAAAAACACTGTGAGGTATAACGAAATTATGGCATGCATTCCTTCACGTGGGTGTTTCTAAAAAAACGGTCAGTAGATTAAGGATCGAAGATTAGTCGTTGAGAGTTGGTAGAGGCTTGAAGGCTAAGTGTTGGCACCGAGGCAGGCAAAGAAAGAAGGAAAGCCGAGCATAGACATATATATCTTTTAACCAAAACGCCATACTTCAGCTTCTCATATTGTGTGTCACTTGCAAAGGAATTTTACGCAAACCATTGGCATTTAAAAATTATGTAAAGAATTTAAATTCAATTAAAATGAAATAAGAATTAGAATTTAAAGCTGCCTCTTATCTATACATGTACTTTGTTCAATATTTAACATTTAACTATAAATGGCTGCTTATCTAAACACCGCACAATCTTTATCTCACAATAAAACTGCTAAACATTGTTTTAGTAAATTATAAGCAATACGTTACAGACTTGCAAAAAACTTGTACTGACACAACATAAATTAAAAATATTGCAGACCCAATTTGTACAAAACGTTTTAGCCAGTATATTGGGAATTTATTAAAAATCCAGATCTCGTAAAATTAATTTTTAAACCAGCATTAAATTTCACAGTGCATCTATGGAAAAATTGGAATTTTGATCTTTTTCTTATTGCTTGTTTATATTTTGACCAAATAAATTTGCATTCGAAACATATTTGTGTATTTATCACTGGTTTATGTGTTTTTTTAATTAACGGATGTCTTTAAATATAATTACATTGCTTTAGCTTCCACTTGCAAACAAGGGAAAAGCAACATCCCTATATTAACTTTTCGTTAACAGGAAAGTTCTAAATTGATTTTTCAATTAACTGCAAACTTTTATGTTTATATATTCATAGATATACCACAGTTGGTGATGTATATAATTGTAAATTTCTATCACAGTTTTGCATCATTGCTTTTCCATATATTCGACAGGGAGTAATTTCACTTTCTATTACTTAAACTTTCTATTACTTCCACTTTATATGTATATATATATATCCAATATACCACAAAGCTGAGGATTTGTGGCTCCAAATGCTAATTTTACCACTTGTGGCAGAAGGCAGTTGTTGGAATATAAAAACTGAATATGTTTTCCGAGGGCCACTAACATACCAAATGGTCACCATGACTCCAAAACACGGAGTGCTAACTTTGAATTATAATCCAATTTTCTAACACAAGGCGGAGTGCAGTTCCGAAAAAAAACTTTTGATGAACACATGAAATGTTGAATGAAAATTACCCCGCACCCTCGTTAATGTAATTGGCACTCGAAGTAGAATAAAAAAATTCTCCTTTCTCCACGTTTCCTTTTCACACCACTACTTTACTATCTTACGTCATTAGGCCTTACCGTGATACATGCCCCAATCCTCACTGTGACAAAAAACTTTGTAGAACTTCCAAAAAAGAATGATAGTATTAAAAATCTCTATGCAAACAGATCTATGCAAAATGTTGTCACCGAAACATGTGAAAAAATTCACGGCAAATAAAAATATTCCAAAAAGTAGGAAGTCTTCTACTGAAGAAAAGTCATCCGAAAAACATTACCCAAATCTTGCTCGTCCTCCATGTTATCACAGCGGGTGGAACCGTCTTTCCCGCTGTTGCAGATGGCTTCAGAGTAACTGTTCAAGGTTGTTTTGCAGACAGATTGCGTGTTATGCGGAACGAAAATATGTGTGTTGCTAAGCAACGCTACAATGAAGTCTTCTTGTTAATTTTTATTTAGGATTTTGTAGGTTGTTCTTCATAAGCACTCATATAATTTGTTACCCTTCCACTCACCACTTTGAAATTTGCAGTGGAAATAAATATCTCTCAATCTGTTCTGCATTGGTCAAATCAGTTCCATTCCCCAGGAGTCTAAGCCGTGTGCTGCTTTATGCCAAATCAAATTTAGGAAATGGACCAAATCTCTGAATATTATTTTAATCATCGCGTTATTTTGAAGTATCTCATATTGTATACACTGAAAAAACAAATGTGTAGATCTGTGTGTTGCAGGAAAAATTTTGACATTGTGCCCCAAATTACGAATCGTTCATTGTGATAGTCAATGAAATAAGCACAATATTTACAACAAGACATATATTTTTTTGGTTTCTTTTCATAATGGATTCAATTAATTTATGAATGTGCTTGCATTGCAGTTTACATTAAAAGCTCTTTATTGCCATATGAAGACAGATGGGAGTCGGCCTTTGTGTATTAATGTAAGAACAACATAATTGCGACCAGTTATTCCCTTCATTGATTGTAATTGTAAATATATATCTCTAAAGGGGAATTTAAAAATATCAACGGAAGTAACAGGAAACGAAAAAATGGTAATCAGAAAAATGGTAAAGTGCTAAAACCGGGAAAAGTTGTAATATTCTTAGGAATTCATTTTAAAAATATCACCTCGCATGGTAACTCAGTGCCATAAATGCCACAAGATGCCAGGTTTCTACATATTTATGATAGGTTTGTAATCCCTGTGACTACATTAAGGGGGAAATATAAGCCCCCGTGCACACATTACAGTTAATCTTGTTACTACTCAAATATCACTAGAACAATACATAAGCAGATGCGACTATAGCGTGTTCATATTCAACACGGAAATAATTGCAAACATATAAGGCTTATGTAAGCTTACAAAAGCTTATACGTTAAATAAAGATTAATTATTTTAATCTGTTTTTCACATTATGAAAATTTTCCTACAATTTCTTTCCATTTTTAACGCGAAGCCGTTTTTCTGTTTGCCATTTTTGCTTGCTATTATTTCCTACAACTATCTGAAATCTTTCATAATTACACTTTACTGGAGCTTTTTAAGGAATGATGATGAAAAGATTGTTTCAAAGGTGCAATTGAGATTTAAATAGTGTATTCACAACACTTAAATCATAAAAATGCAGAATGGTGGCAGAAATAATACGTGCCAGTTTCAACCTGTATGAACCAATGATCAAAACTTACAGCGGGCATGTAATTTAATATCAATGTCTCAAACCTGCGGGTTTGGGGTTTGTGTATCGGTATAATAACGGTATGGTATTCTGTTTTATTTCGCATAGGTATAATAACGGTATGGTATTCTGTTTTATTTCGCATAGGTATAATAACGGTATGGTATTCTGTTTTATTTCGCATAGGTATAATAACGGTATGGTATTCTGTTTTATTTCGCATAGGTATAATAACGGTATGGTATTCTGTTTTATTTCGCATAGGTATAATAACGGTATGGTATTCTGTTTTATTTCGCATAGGTATAATAACGGTATGGTATTCTGTTTTATTTCGCATAGGTATAATAACGGTATGGTATTCTGTTTTATTTCGCATAGGTATAATAACGGTATGGTATTCTGTTTTATTTCGCATAGGATAACAAAGTCTAAAATGTCTTTGAATATTTTACCATAGTTGTTTCAGTGCAGTATTATTCAGCTTTGGAACATTTAAATGCAGGAACTGAACCGTACATGGGGATTGATAGATGCAGATTCAGTGAATCATTTAAACCGAAGAAAATCTCTGTAAAGGTCACTCTGGTTCTTCCTGTTTTGGGGAGGTTTGTAGGTATAAAATATTGGCAGTCCACTATTTTACTAATTGACATGTCATGTCAATAAAAAACCAATATACAACACTAGTAATTCATGTGTACACCAAAAGCGTCAATATTAAAGACTCCCTTTTGTTATTTATGCTTTCTGTCGCGAGTGTGGTTATAACTAAATATGCAATCAGTTCGAACCAAGCATGAATATGCGATAGCTATATAAATGTGTAATGCATGCTCATATATATACTTAGTTTTTATTTTTTCTCACAGCAAGCATGGGGCGGTGTATTGGTGTGGAAAGGTGGTGTGGAAAGGAAACGCGGAGAAAGGGGATTTTTAAAATTTTCATTCAACATTTCTTGTGTCCATCAAAATGTTTTTTTCGGAACTGCACTCTGACTGGTGTTAGAAAATTGGATATAATTCAAAGTTAGCACTCCGTGTTTAGGAGTCATGGTGACCAGTTGGTATGTTAGTGGCCTTTGGAAAACATATTCAGTTTTTATATTCCAACAGCTGCCTTCTGCCACAACTGGTAAAATTAGCGTTTGGAGCCACAGATCCTCAGCTTTGTGGTATATTGGATATATATATATATATATATATATATATATATATATATATATATATATATATATATATATATATATATATATATATATATATATATAGCTAAGAGAGAAATCCACCAACATACCAACTGGTCACCATGGCCCCTAAACACGGAGTGCTAACTTTGAAATAATATCCTAACAGGCGGATCGCAGTATCATAGCAACTCCCATTTTATGGAAAACGCGGAATATTGAATGAAATCTACTCTCTCTCTCTCTCTCTCTCTCTCTCTCTCTCTCTCTCTCTCTCTCTCTCTCTCTCTCTCTCTCTCTCTCTCTCTCTCTCTCTCTCTCTCTCTCTCTCTCTCTTCCTTTCAACGTAACTTGAACTTGGGGTGCAGCGATTGTATCTTCTTTTCTCCACGTTTTCTTATCATACTCATGGCAGCACATATGAAGAGAAGTGGATCCCGTGAACATGTCTGACCACGATTTAACCGACACATGTCATTTCGTCCATGCATCACCACTGCTTCACTATCTTCAATCACTGGACTATATCGCGATACATCCTCCCATCCTTGCTCTGGAAGCAAACACATTTTGTAGAACGCCAACAACAGGCTGAAAATTTTAAAATTCTGTAAGGTATAACGTTAATAGGTACATGTAAATATTGTCATCACAGACATGTGAAAAATTTATCACATATTATAGAATTGTTTGGATGCCTTGCGGTTTCTAGCAAATACGCACTTCTACCAAATACAAACTTCCACCAAGTAATTTCGTCCAGAAATGTAAATTCACTGATGTTATTTTCAGCTGACTTGAAAGCTACATAGATCTTAACAGAAGTGAATTAGGACTGAACGTAAATTAATAAATCAGATTTTTAACGATTTATACACTATGAATGAATTACATCTTATTTTTTTCCACCTCTCTCTAACTCCGAAAATAACCTAAATTGTTTGGGTGTCTTGCAGTTTCTACCAAATACGCACCAAATAATTTGATCCAGAAATGAAACAAAAGTAAATGATTTTTTTATTTTCTGCTGTCTTGAGAATCACGTAGACCGTAACAAAAGTGCTTGAAGCTCGGACATGCATAAATGCGTTAAGAAACTATAAGAATTTTTACGATCTTATATACTATGACTGAATTACATCCTATCTATTTCCACATCTTTGGAGCTTTTTCGAAGCTCAGGTACAAATTTGAGACTGATCAAGAAATTTGCATTTTCCTGAAACCGCTTTTGCGGCAAACACATAAAATTCTTTTTTTCTACAATAAAGTCATTCATTCGGAGGACTTTCTTATCAGTGAGTGCGAGTGCTAAATAGAAATTTCTGGTTAGTTGGTGGGAGTGCTAAATGGAAAATTCTTATCAGTGGATGCTAGTGCCAAATAGAAATTTCTGATAAGTGGGTGCGAGTGTCAAATAGAATTTCTTATCAGTGGGGGCCAGTGTCAAATAGAAACTTCTGATTAATGGATGCAAGTGCCAAATAGAAATTTCTGATTATTGGATGCAAGTGCAAAATCGAAATTTCTGATTAGTTGATGCAAGTGCAAAATAGAAATTTCTGATTAGTTGATGCAAGTGACACATAGAAATTTTTGATTAGTGGTGCAAGTGCAAAATAGAAATTTCTGGTAGTGGATGCAAGTGCCAAATAGAAATTTTTGATTATTGGATGCAAGTGCAAAATAGACATTTCTGATTAGTTTATGCAAGTGCAAAATAGACATTTCTGATTAGTGGATGCAAGTGCCAAATAGAAATTTCTGATTAGTGGATGCAAATGCCAAATATAAATTTCTGATTAGTGGATGCAAGTGCAAAATAGACATTTCTGATTAGTGGATGTAAGTGCAAAATAGAAATTTCTGATTAGTGGATGCAAGTGCAAAATAGAAATTTCTGATTATTGGATGCAAGTGCAAAATAGAAATTATCAGTTTTAGTTTCTTATTGCAGTGACCAAGTTTTAAAATTCATAATTAGTTTTCAAGCACAATTTTTGACAGATTTGAGGCAAACTCAATACTGATCTCGTTTTTGCTGTTTCTTATTCTAAGATTATTCCAGTTTATCCTAAAACCTAGTCCAGAATTCTAGTCAATAATTATCCATTATTTTAGGGTGATGGTAGTTTTTGCTATCACGGAGTTCATAATTAACGACCTTCTTCTTTTGCATTTTAAGAACAAATTCCATACACAATTTAGACAATCTAAAGCTTTGGAAACAACTTCTGTAAATATAATTTTTAAAGGCAACAGATTCAGTATCAATCAAAACATAAATTCAATTGCTCAGCCCTTCCTCTTCTTTTCTACATGTATGTCAGTATAGCTTTCATTGATTGGATAACATTTCTTTTCATTTACAAACAGAATATGTGTGGCCAATATATTATCAACTCAGTTAAATTGATTTTAGAAGAACATTAAGAGCATGACTTCGTGGCTTCTTTAGCAGTTGCAATCCATCTTAACTGTGACTCCATCAGCTATGTAAATAAATAATGCAAATTTCACAGTCTACTTTATGTGTTTCTGAAATAGAGTTGAAAATTTGGATATTGAATTTATAATATTGAAAGAAGTTAATGAACTTTCTGCTTACTAATCCGTGTTTAATTTCATACAAAATGCAACTATTGTTTTGTTGAAATTATGTGGCAACACTCAAATCTCCTCACTCACAAATTTTAATCCTGAAATCTTGAAATCGACTTTTAAAAGTGTCAAAATTATGGTTTTAACTAATATACAATCCCTTGGTTTTCTTTATCTAGTGGCTGGAGCGACTGTTGCGCTCGTTTTTCTGCAAACTGGATTTTATATGTTTAATATGGACACATTATTTGCCCTACCTATACAGAAATACAGTGATCGCACATTTGAAAATAAATCTTACACGATAACTAAAGACATGGACCATATTTGGTTCTACAGTAATAAATGTCATTTGAAAGATAAGGTTACTAGTTTTAATAGATATATAATGAGTTATGTCAATGATCTAAATAAACGTAAAACAATTAATCGGTGTCAAAATCGGACATTTTTTCATGATGTAAAAATTATCAG
Source organism: Protula sp. h YS-2021 (assembly GCA_949752745.1). Classification (NCBI taxonomy): domain Eukaryota; kingdom Metazoa; phylum Annelida; class Polychaeta; order Sabellida; family Serpulidae; genus Protula; species Protula sp. h YS-2021. The sequence continues at coordinate 3,463,882 of OX457031.1, read as the reverse complement.
TGGTTACGGAGGAAAACTTCTGAAAACTTACATGTTTAAGAATAATCATTCTGGAATAACCGCGTTTTTCTTGAATTATTTTTCATCACCAATGGATCAAAGGATATTTGGAGGAATTCTGAATGACTTACAACCTGAAGCACGCTATTATAGGTGTGTCCGCGGATATTTATTACAGAAAAATGGTGGTTTTGGTGCAGTGGCAAAAGGAGTCACGCCACGTCTTTGTAACAGCTCTTGTGCTGATACTAACAAAGCAATGCTTCAGCCATTATCCAACGAAAAAGCAGCGTTTTTGCTAGAAAATGAATATACTTACTCCTCATGGACAAACAGCTGTCCAAAAAGCAGAAAGTCTTTGAGAAATAATCCGCAAAACATTACCCAAATCTTGCTCGTCCTCCATGTTATCACATCGGGTGGAATCGTCTTTCCAGCTGCTGCAAATAGCTTCAGTGGTTACAGAGTAACTGTTCAAGATTGTTTCACAGACAGATTGCGTATTATACGGAACGAAAATATGTGTGTTGCTAAGCAACGCCACAATGAAGTCTTTCTATTGGCACAATTGCCAGCTTCAAATAGTTACTACCACAGAATGATAGAAAACGTTATTAAATTGTTTGCTTTTCGTGACCTTTTACAAAGTCGCCCTCAAATAGTTATTTATGGACATAGAGTATATAAACACATAGTCACGTGGATTTTTACAATTTTAGGCTTGAAAAATAAGGTTATTGACACAGACCAGGTAGTTGAATCTAATATTATTTATGTTCCATCAGGAACAAGTTGTCACAATGTGCCATTTGCTTATGCTCAAATAGCAAACAAGTATTTTCAACAGTATGCCAAAGTACTTAACAATAATAAAGAGCCAAAGTGGACAGGCATATTAATAGTACGTCGTTCTCGTTCAAGAAGTCTTTTGCAGCATGATGCCATACTAAACTACACGAAAAATGTAACAAGCCACACTAATGTCACAGTAGAGATTTTTGATGACCGGAAGTTGCCCAGCTTAAATGACACTGTACTATTGTTCAATAAAGCACGGCTTATCATAGCACCTCATGGTGCAGGTTTGAGTAATATAATATTTGCTAGACCCGGTACGTTAGTCATTGATCTACAATGCAGGCATCCATGGGTGAGAGTATGCTTTAGGAATCTGGCTTTTAGATTAGGCATGAGATATTTCTCTACAATAACCTTAAATGATCACAATCCATTTAGGTGTAACAGAAATGGCATTGATGTCGATTTGAAAGAAATCTATTCCGTAATTGACTTTGCCTTGGAAAATTTATTCTGATATTTTTAATATGATGCCTGGTCTATTCTAACCGAGTTTATGCTATATCAAATGTTTTTTCAGCTAAGAAATGCGCTAGTGATGGATAAGAGCATATTATCTATCATTTCTGTATTCTGTATGGTGCTCAACGGATTACAGCAAGCGCTATTCCTGGATTGATAACGACGAGCTTCTGGGAAAAAATTATTCAAAACAGAAATGGAAAATAGAATAAATCAAGGAAAAGAAAAGGGATGTGCTATATGTGATAAAAACGGTTGTATCTTGTTTTATCTAATGTACAACGTTACGTCTTATCTTTCTGCCCATGCCAGATTGTGCGACATAAGAATTCCTTACGAGAATATTCTTCGTGATGTTTATATTTTTATGTAACAAAAATATTTTATTTTAAAGTCCTGTTTTCGAGAGAGTGGGCCAAAATACCTTTTCTGTTGTCTTGTTTAAAAATATACTGGTACACTTGGCTAATTATCGGAAAATAAAATTGTACATGTATTTTTAATATTTTTAAATCAAAAGTAATCATTTTTAGCCCTTAATTTGTTTAACAATATTATTGCATGCTTGACGAAGCAAATATAAGATTTGCTGGAGTAGCAATTAAACATTCTTTGTAAAACTATCTCTTAGTAGTAGCTGTTTTCAGTTTTCCCCAAGATTTAGATGCGGAATTCATATATTTGAACCATATTACGTCACTATTATATCACATCTAAATATTGAGTGGAAACTTGAAAAAAAATCCTGATTTTTTTGGATTGTGGACTGATTTGTGGGATAAAATAAATACAACACTCCAGTGATATACGAATGGAGTCAATAGATTTATTTTGTGATCCTTTACATGTAGCATAGAATTCATGTAGTTTTCTTATTTTTACTTTCAAACGAGGTAGACAGGTATTCTTTGGCTATTGCAGGAAATGGGTTTTCGGTTAAACCTAATTTTGCATTGTGACCTGTAGCATTCATTTACATATTTTAAGGTCCCAGGTCGTGAGAATATGAATCAAATTTTAGGAAATACACGCTCTGAAGGCTCTATGCATGTATTTTAAAGATAATATGTTCTATTTGTTCCATAGCTGCTTAGCTTTGACAAAACTTTTTTAGGACATTGTGGGATGCGCTTAATAGGCATTCATTTAATATTGTTACCATTACACTCACATTTTTTAAACTTGCAATGGAAACTAATATCTCTCAATTCTCTGCATTGGTACAAATCAGTTCCATTCCTCAGAATTCTAAACTGTGTGCTATTTTATACCAAATGTTTTCAAAATTAAATTAAGCAAATGAGCAAGACCGTTGAATATCATTTTAATTTTTATGTTATTCTTTATAATTATTATTTATTTACACATAAAAAGATTTGTACAAAAATAAATTGTTGGATCGATGGCAATATTCTACACTTGTTTTTTTAATCTAACAAACAGTACGTTACTTTGCTGATTGTAAACCTTCTCTATATCACACACACACACACACACACACACACACACACACACACACACACACACACACACACACACAGATATATATATATATATATATATATATATATATATATATATATATATATATATATATTAAGAATTGCTCATTGTGATAGTCATAAGCACAATATTTACCACAACACATGGTCTTTGTTTTTATTTCTTTCCATAATGGGTTCGATTAAGTTCATGAATATGTTTACATCAAAGTCTCTTTCATTACCACAGAAAGACTGACTTGAGTCGGTTTTGTGTATTTAAATGAGAACAGTCTCAATTACGATAATCTTATTCCTTTCATTAATTGTAACTGTAAAAATATATGACTAAAATGGGTTCGGAAAAAATGGGAACGGAAATAATGGTATTAGAACAATGGTAAAGTATTAAAAAATGATATTCTCAGTTATTCAGTTTTTAAAACAAATTCCTTGGCATAATAGCTCAATGTCTTAAATGGAACAAGATGCCGGGGTTCTTAATTTTGCAAGTGTGTTCATTAAAGGCGGAATATATGTCTCTTAACCATAGTACAGTTGATCTTTGTATTATTCATAAATGTCACTAGAACAATATATAAGGAGAGGCAAATTTGTTAAAATGAAGCAAAATGCTAAATTTTCAAGAATACATATTTGGAAGTCCAGAAAGTGCCTGAAATATTTTAGAAATTTTCTGATTTCCTGATTTCACATTTTTCCTGTAACACACACGCGCACACACACAACACACACACACACAGACACACACACACACACACACATATATATATATATATATATATATATTTGGAATATATATAAAATTATATATATATATATATATATATATATATATATATATATATATATATATATATATATATATATATATATATATATATATATATATATATATATATATATATATATATATATATATATATATATATAGAGCTATGCAAGCAGCAACAGGTCGACAAAATGCAAAAATCATCAGAGTAGAAATAAGTCTACAATCAACAACTTGGAATGATCCAATACATATTTGATATAAGTTTAAAATTTAGATATTATCTTTTCTTGCTATGCTGTAATTAATATATGTTAAGCTCATTTTGTTTAAATTTACCTTGTTCTGATTTATATCGTAAAACAGTGTAATGCACAATGGTGTCTTGTTGAGAAAAATATTTGCCAGTTTCAAACTGGTATAAAACAATGAGCAAAACTTTGTACAAAACCTCATTCAAGTTTAGAAGAGTGAGAGAATATACTGTTATAAATGTATTAACTTTCATTTAGACTTTCGCTTTCACTAATGATTAAGTTTATTCTATGCGAAATAATAAATCGACACAAAATGTGTACAGCATTGTAAAAAGTGTCAATGTGTCATGAACATATTGTCTTATTGATGCCAGTATAAAAATGTATATATTTTAAATACTTAGAATTTAAAGAAAACAATTAAATACTGTTAAGCAAAATAACACCGTGTATTTTCATTCAACGTGTGCTTTATGTTAAAGCAGAGTCGGTCACTTTAGTTTAACGAATTAACAACATTACAGATACAATAAATTGAGAATCTTGCCTTGGCCTTAATAAATCTGGTGAAATTTTGCATTAAACTTTTAGCCTTTCTATGTTTAACAAAGCTGAGCTCGTTCTTCGAAATGTTTTGAAACGTATAAAATTTCAGAAATTGGAGTGAAAAAAATAACAAACTCCACTTAAAAATAAAACAAAACTTCACTTAAAATATATTCATTAACGAACTATTAGCATTTGAAATAGTTATAAAATGGTTTTTTAAAAATTCAGATATGGGGTTACTTCATTTCAAAATTTACGTATGGAAATAAAATTGGAATTTTGTTGTTTTCCTGATCATTTCTTTATATTTTTCCAACAAAATTGCAGTCAAAACGTATTTTCATTCAGGTTGTTGCACTGGAATATTATCATCGTTTTTCTCAAATTATTTCCCGCATACCTTTGTTGTTAACATTTCAATTGAGGTCTTTTGCCTTTTTTACAGTAAACAGATTTCTAACACCCTAAACTGGGTTAGTTGATTGACTTACGGTATTCCTTCAGGTGATACCTGTAGATTTGCATCATGGTCTGGTGCGTCTTTTACTTGTACACAACTGCCGTCCTCACTCCGTATCGAGTGCCTTCTATTACTGTTAAGATAGTCTGTAAATAAATTTCGGAGACCGGAGTTATTCCAAAAAGTATTCGTAATTAGTGATATCGACCAAAGGCAGTTTTCACGGTCATTTATAGTTCAACTCAATATGTAAGAAAGCCCTATTGACATTAGAAATACTACACAAAGTCACAATGATTATTCGTTTGCAGCTTCGTAGGCAGTGTCATAATTATAGTAAGTCTCGATGAGGATAAGTTATTCTCCTACATTTATTTTTATTTTGTTTCTGGCTTGCAGCATGCTTGACATCCATCTGTCCGTTTTTTGACAACTTTATCCTCTTCCAATTTTCAACTGAGATTTTCATCTTGATGTCCTATTATTGTTGTCCAACAGCCACCGTCTATGGCGGTTAGGTCTGTTGTATATAACACCTTTCAGTCTATACCTTTTCGACACTTCTTCAGTCTATGCAAATGATCGAACCCCGCCTAATATCTACTTTTTACCCAGATGCAGCATAACAAAGACTCTGATTTCTACACCAAATTAAGGATTGATTACTTATCCTCATATATTTTAGAGCCTTTAATGTCAGTTGTTTATCAGTATCTTATATATTTAACAATATCTCGCTGTAACAGGCCAGATTATACCCCTGGATAGATTAAAATGGCCTAGGCCTAGGCCAGAATATAATCCGGTCTAGGCTATTTTAACCCTGGGTACATTCTGGGCCTAGGCCATTTTAACCCCCCCTCCCCTCCCCTCCCCGAGGCCAGATTATACCCCCAGTGAAATTTAAAAATGAAAAAAGAAATCTTTTGCTTAAACATAAATATAAGACCCCCGGTCTTTACCCCTCCCTGGTCCTTACCCCCTGGTGGTGATTACCCCCCTTCAGCCCTCACCCCTCCTCATTTAATATCTTGCACAAATTACAACAGAAAAGGAGCCAAATCAAAGAAGTGCTGTCCCTTACCACAGAAAATTCAATAATTTCCTCCCTGTCATCGAGTGTCAGCAAGTGCGTTGGTTATCTCAGTGCTAGTTACAGGCTTTTACCCCCAAAAATGCGCAATAAAATAAAAACCTGGACCTTGAGGGGCCGATGTGTCATCTCCGGAGTCATCTCCGGTAAGTGTTTTTGGCTATAAATATCGGTCGTTATTTTGCCAAAATCAAACCAGTTTTGGTTACTGTTAAAACTTTATCATTTGAGCTGCTACAACATGGAATTCTTCTCAAGTGAACAGAAACAGATGACAGGCAGGAGAATATAGACGGATTTCAGTTACGTATAAGCTATTGGAACAATATTTCGAACAGCTGTACACATAATATCATAGAAGACAAGCTGTACAACGAAATTCGCAGCTTCTACACTAATCAAGACACAAGATACCCACAGTGTATTTACGATTTAGCGCCTTCTGAGCGGGACAATGCTGAATCGTATTTACGCCAAACAGCTAGTCCATCTCACGCCGAAACTGGATCTGGAGTCTGGTCGGTATCGACATCATCGGGCCCCTATAAGAAACTACCATCGGAAACAAAGACATCGTAGCGATAACAGACCATGAGAAACTACGTAGACCAAAACGTTGGCGACTACATGATAGACTAAGGCATAGCAGGTGATGGAATATGGGTTAACAGATGCTGAGGTCATGCGACAGCAAGCCTGATCGGCTGCGATGTGGTGGTGCATACTATGGCTGGCCAAGCAATGCAGTGGCTGAAATACCCAGCAAGCTTCAACATGCCATCTACCCAGAAAATGTCTCTGATCACTTCAGTATTGTGATCAGTGTTTAAGTACACTTCCTGTATGACTGCTTTGCACAAAAAGCTATTAATTACTGCATGCTTAATAATCATTTTAGTGATGTGATGTGAATTTTAATTAATGTTGCGTGAGGAGTATTATCTGGCTCGGGGGGGGGGGTTAAAATGGCCTAGGCTAGAATATACCAGTGGGTATAAAACGGCCTAGGCCGGATTATACCCCTGGGTATAATTTGGCCAAGGCCGTTTATACTCTGGTATTTTCTGGACAGGGGTTAAACTGGTCTGCTACGCCGCATCTTCAGAATGAACTGACATGTTTCTCGGCTTTGGGTTGCAAATTATAGGGTGGATAAGAATATTCTACAAAGGAAAAAAAAAACAGTTGTGTGTACTGTTTTTAACCTAGCCTCAAGGTAGTGCAAAAAGAAACGAAGGTGTTCATCAGCTTTCAGCAACAGTTGTGTAAAAAAAAACATAAATATTGAGTGTATTTTCTTTTCGTCTACATATTATAAACAGCTTATAGCCTTTTATCCATATTTCTGGTGTAATTTGGCAACTTACATAAAAAACCCCAATATCGCCAGGTCCGAGTTAGCTCCGAGTCAGCTCTGACTTGTATAACATCGTATATCTCTCTGTCAGAGCTACGACGCCTCCCATTTTTCATCTACATCTATCCCAGTACTCGGCAAAACCATTTGGCATCACACCGAGGAATGTGCGTCATGCGGGTGTGTTAATAATATCACTTGGTGCAAATGTCAGTTTCACTAAAAACTAGTCCTAGATGACTCTTGCGGTCTTCCTATGACAGCAAGAGTCGTAGTTCCTATAATAGGAAATGTCATTGATGTCAATTTTCAAATCTCGGCGCACGACTGGGGCCAACGGCGTTATTTTAAAAAGAGTGCATCACATAAATGGCCCAATTATAAATTATGGCGCACAAGTTTTATGGTCACATAACAATTTTTTACTGAGAAAAATATGTGTTTTCTTGAGATCAGGATATCGAATCCCTCATTATCGCCCACAACAACAGTGAATCCACAGTTGCAAAACCACGCTTTACTCTAGTTTGGTAGTTTCGCTGAGGTCGATAATAATGCGCCAGGATACTTCTCAGTGTGCTTTTAAAGAAAAAGCCTGCCAGTTTGAGCATCGGTGTCCTTGATCGTGCACCGAAAGATCCAGAGCCTCAAAAATTGAGATCAATGGCCATTTCTATTGAAGGAACTGTGACCCTTTCTGTCCTAGGAAGATAGAAAGGGTCCGCTGGGACTAACTAAAAACATATTTCTAAAACTTATGCAAGTGAATTGGTGACTAAAAACCGACACCCGCGCTCACAGGGTAACCACTAGACGGGACTTAACGTCTGTAGGTCTCTGACTGTTGCAAGGTCAGGGGGTAACGCGTTCCATTCACAGATAGTTCTTGGTAAGAAGCTATACCTGTACAAGAGAGAGGAGATAGAATTGGCTAGAGTGGTCGTAGATCGTAATTGGTGACAACAAAATGCTAAATTCCAACTCCATTAAATAAACCGGCTGCAAGGTTTGCAACTCTATCGACTTAAGCATAGATCGTTTTGTGATATTTGACAAAACAAATTTGTTATGAAGCACGGAAGATGTTCTTTTTCATTTCACCAATTTGGATCCAATGTAACCATTCGTTCTCCTCCCCCTCGTAGGCGTCGCACGACGTACTGACACTTGCTAGGCAACTACGACTTGCACTTCTTGTCTTCATTAGAATGTACGTTGGGATAGATACTTCTGCTTGACCATTAAGTATATTATGAAATAGGGAAAGCCGCTGCAATTTCCTTCTATTTTCCAACGCCATCCATGGGAGGGACTGATACAGCGATGTTACAATTCCTGGTTCACGCCTGTATTCACCCTTAACAAAACGTGCTGCACGTCTTTGCACCGCCTCCAGCTGAGTTACATCTTTCTTGAGGTAAGGGTCCCACGCTGCAGCTGCGCACTCTAGGTGTGAGCGTACCAAAGTCCAGTAGGCCTGTTCCTTAATACGTTCCGGACAAGCACCAAGATTGCGTCGGAGAAATCCAAGGTTCTACTTGTTTTGGAGGTAACGTTTCTAATGTGATAGTCCCACTTAAGATTGTTTTGGAGTTCGACGCCCAGGTAGGGGTTGTGGGAGCGAATTTCCATTGGTATTCCATTCATTGAGTATGTGTGGTTTATGACATTCCGTTTCTTGGTGACACGAAATATATAACACTTTTTCTCATTGAATCTCATTTGCCACTTGGAAGTCCACGAGCAGAGGTTGTCTCAATCTTGTGGTAGTTTCTTTGCATCTGCTATTGATGACACAGTACGGTAAACTAAACAATCATCAGCAAATAGGCGAATGGTAGAACCTGCATGCTCTGCGACATCGTTTATGAATATCAGGAACAAGAAAAATACCCTGTTATATTTGGTATAAAACAGTGAGAAAATATGCGTTTTGCCCCGATGCAGGCACTGGCACTTCTTGATCACGTGATGAAAATGTTAATTCTCATTGGTGGATGTAAGGTTGTGACGTGAACTCGTCCTCAAGAATGTCTTGGCACTCATTCAGTTCTCAGACCCCTTTAAATTGGTCCGATACTTAGTGCTCATTGGCCGCAAGCAATTTTGATGATTAAAAATGCTTTCCTTGCCCTGAATTTTGCCTAAATTTTAGTTTAATTACGAGCCTGTTAACCAGTATGTGTACACTGAATTACTATGGCAATTATGTGATATTTATTCATGGATATAATTACAGAGTAAAGCATTGATATATCGTGTTAATTTCATGATTGTCCATTTTTCCCATTTCTCTCACCTCTTCCCATTTTTACCGGTTTCTGTTTCCTGCATTTTTTTTCACTGTCTGGCAAAAAAATTGGTTTTATCCGAGAAAAATACAAATTCTGCCGGTCGTGCGCCGAGATTAGCAAAATTGCCATTAATGATTTGTGTTGTCCGCATTCTAGGACTAATATAATGGGTTATTTAATTTTAAAGTGCGTACGAGTAGATTGAAATAAACTGGAATTTTTATGTTCTTCCTTATCTTTTTTTTTTTAATTTACAGTCGAAACGACATATCCATCGGAAAGGTCCGAAAGTAAGAATTTGCTTGTTGTTCTCTTTGTGGTTGTTTTACCTTATCGTATATACAGATTACAGGCGGCTACCTGCTTAAAATTTTTCTGAAAATTTGTGGCGTGTCGACGGTACTGGTGTGGGACAAACGAATAAATAATTATCCGCCGGGAACCGGACGGATATAGTTTTCATTCTGTCCGTCTGTCTGTCCGTCTGTCCGTGCCCACAATGATTATGCTATGTGGTGGATTTTCGGTACATCCGTCACTTATGTGGTTTTTCTTCCTTATGTGGTGGTTCTTATGAGGTAGCCACATAAGCACCCATTGAGCACAAAGCAAACCACATAAGGGAGTCCGTCAAAGTCCGTTGATCAACTGTCCTGTAACACCATCTGTTGGAAAATAATGGAACTATAAAGCTAATTTCTAAAGCAAATAAGGAGAGCGGCATTTGTTTAAATCCCGCTGTGGGGTGGGGAGAATCTTAAGAATACACCCACTGCGGACAATGTTTGTATTTTTGGGGATTATTTGAAGAATAAACTTCAAAGTGCGTTTCCTCCTACAGTTTTTATCCGATTTCATTTATTTTTGTAATCTAGTATGAGGCAGCCCTTGATGGGTCGGGCAAACGGCTTGTGCTTTTTCACTCGATCATGAATTTTGATTTTAGGGGAAATTTTTGAAGAAAATACCTTATCCTACAGTTTTATCTGTTTATTTAACTTGTGTTAATGTGTGGTTATTATTTAAACATGCACACTGGTCCGAAATATGAACCGCGCATCGACGCAATTTAAGTTAACATGCGCCGTGATCCGAAATGTGAACCGCGCATCAGCGCAAGTTAAACAAACATGCGCACTGGTTCCAAATGCGAACCGCGCATTAACGCAAGTGAAATAAACATGCGAACTGGTCCGAAATGCGAACCGGGCATCAACGCAAGTTAAATAAACATGTGCACTGGTCTAAAATAAGAAACGCGCATCAACGCAAGCTGAATAAACATGCGCAGTTGTCCGAAATGTGAACCACGCACCAACGGAAGTTGAATAAACATGCGCACTGTTTCGAAATGCGAACCGCGCATCGACGCAAGTTAAATAAATATGTGCACTGGTCCGAACAAAGAACCACGCATCGATGCAAATTAAATAATCATGCGCACTGGTCCGAAATGTGAACCGCGCATCAACGCAAGTTAAACAAACATGCGCACTGGTTCCAAATGCGAACCGCGCATTAACGCAAGTGAAATAAACATGCGCAATGGTCCGAAATGCGAACCGGGCATCAACGCAAGTTAAATAAACATGCGCACTGGTCTAAAATAAGAAACGCGCATCAACGCAAGCTAAATGAACATGCGCACTAGTCGGAAATGCGAACTGCTCATCAACGGAAGTTGAATAAACATGCGCACTGGTTCGAAATGCGCAACCGGACATGGACTCAAGGTAAATAAACATGGAATATGGGTTAACAGATGCTGAGGTCATGCGACAGCAAGCCTGATCGGCTGCGATGTGGTGGTGCATACTATGGCTGGCCAAGCAATGCAGTGGCTGAAATACCCAGCAAGCTTCAACATGCCATCTACCCAGAAAATGTCTCTGATCACTTCAGTATTGTGATCAGTGTTTAAGTACACTTCCTGTATGACTGCTTTGCACAAAAAGTTATTAATTACTGCATGCTTAATAATCATTTTAGTGATGTGATGTGAATTTTAATTAATGTTGCGTGAGGAGTATTATCTGGCTCGGGGGGGGGGGGGTTAAAATGGCCTAGGCTAGAATATACCAGTGGGTATAAAACGGCCTAGGCCGGATTATACCCCTGGGTATAATTTGGCCAAGGCCGTTTATACTCTGGTATTTTCTGGACAGGGGTTAAACTGGTCTGCTACGCCGCATCTTCAGAATGAACTGACATGTTTCTCGGCTTTGGGTTGCAAATTATAGGGTGGATAAGAATATTCTACAAAGGAAAAAAAAACAGTTGTGTGTACTGTTTTTAACCTAGCCTCAAGGTAGTGCAGCCACATTCTTTTGGACCTCTCGGAAAATTGAGAATCAACTCTCCAAACAGACCAGAGAGACTCCAGATACACCATCCAAAAGAACACGTCTCAAAAAATCGAGAAATAAAAAACACAAATCTAGTTATTTTGTGCTTATTTCAGATGAATATGTAATTTATATGCCCAGAAATATATCCTGTGACAATCGTTTGTTGGGGCATTGGTTTAAATGTGATCTGTTTACCTAATAACATCCCTACCACTTCAGCAGTACCAACGGTGTTGCAGATTCGACCTCAACCTATATTAACTGAGGTTAAACCTTTGGGTCCTCTTGTATTTCACTATACCTAGTGCAAGCACGTCTAAAATCTTCCTTGGACTAAGTTTCTACTCTTAAATGTTCACAATTCATATGCATTTTGACAAATAAGTTGTGCAAATGCCTTTGTTTACATTTTCGCCATCTTGTATCTGACCTTCCCGAGAGAAGTTTTCCGAGACAAAAACTGTCTCTAGATAACGAGAACTTATCCAAGAGAACACCTCTCGATTTTTCGAGAGCCTCTTGATTTTTCGAGACGGTCCAAGAGAATGTGGCCAAAGAAACGAAGGTGTTCATCAGCTTTCAGCAACAGTTGTGTAAAAAAAACATAAATATTGAGTGTATTTTCTTTTCGTCTACATATTATAAACAGCTTATAGCCTTTTATCCATATTTCTGGTGTAATTTGGCAACTTACATAAAAAACCCCAATATCGCCAGGTCCGAGTTAGCTCCGAGTCAGCTCTGACTTGTATAACATCGTATATCTCTCTGTCAGAGCTACGACGCCTCCCATTTTTCATCTACATCTATCCCAGTACTCGGCAAAACCATTTGGCATCACACCGAGGAATGTGCGTCATGCGGGTGTGTTAATAATATCACTTGGTGCAAATGTCAGTTTCACTAAAAACTAGTCCTAGATGACTCTTGCGGTCTTCCTATGACAGCAAGAGTCATAGTTCCTATAATAGGAAATGTCATTGATGTCAATTTTCAAATCTCGGCGCACGACTGGGGCCAACGGCGTTATTTTAAAAAGAGTGCATCACATAAATGGCCCAATTATAAATTATGGCGCACAAGTTTTATGGTCACATAACAATTTTTTACTGAGAAAAATATGTGTTTTCTTGAGATCAGGATATCGAATCCCTCATTATCGCCCACAACAACAGTGAATCCACAGTTGCAAAACCACGCTTTACTCTAGTTTGGTAGTTTCGCTGAGGTCGATAATAATGCGCCAGGATACTTCTCAGTGTGCTTTTAAAGAAAAAGCCTGCCAGTTTGAGCATCGGTGTCCTTGATCGTGCACCGAAAGATCCAGAGCCTCAAAAATTGAGATCAATGGCCATTTCTATTGAAGGAACTGTGACCCTTTCTGTCCTAGGAAGATAGAAAGGGTCCGCTGGGACTAACTAAAAACATATTTCTAAAACTTATGCAAGTGAATTGGTGACTAAAAACCGACACCCGCGCTCACAGGGTAACCACTAGACGGGACTTAACGTCTGTAGGTCTCTGACTGTTGCAAGGTCAGGGGGTAACGCGTTCCATTCACAGATAGTTCTTGGTAAGAAGCTATACCTGTACAAGAGAGAGGAGATAGAATTGGCTAGAGTGGTCGTAGATCGTAATTGGTGACAACAAAATGCTAAATTCCAACTCCATTAAATAAACCGGCTGCAAGGTTTGCAACTCTATCGACTTAAGCATAGATCGTTTTGTGATATTTGACAAAACAAATTTGTTATGAAGCACGGAAGATGTTCTTTTTCATTTCACCAATTTGGATCCAATGTAACCATTCGTTCTCCTCCCCCTCGTAGGCGTCGCACGACGTACTGACACTTGCTAGGCAACTACGACTTGCACTTCTTGTCTTCATTAGAATGTACGTTGGGATAGATACTTCTGCTTGACCATTAAGTATATTATGAAATAGGGAAAGCCGCTGCAATTTCCTTCTATTTTCCAACGCCATCCATGGGAGGGACTGATACAGCGATGTTACAATTCCTGGTTCACGCCTGTATTCACCCTTAACAAAACGTGCTGCACGTCTTTGCACCGCCTCCAGCTGAGTTACATCTTTCTTGAGGTAAGGGTCCCACGCTGCAGCTGCGCACTCTAGGTGTGAGCGTACCAAAGTCCAGTAGGCCTGTTCCTTAATACGTTCCGGACAAGCACCAAGATTGCGTCGGAGAAATCCAAGGTTCTACTTGTTTTGGAGGTAACGTTTCTAATGTGATAGTCCCACTTAAGATTGTTTTGGAGTTCGACGCCCAGGTAGGGGTTGTGGGAGCGAATTTCCATTGGTATTCCATTCATTGAGTATGTGTGGTTTATGACATTCCGTTTCTTGGTGACACGAAATATATAACACTTTTTCTCATTGAATCTCATTTGCCACTTGGAAGTCCACGAGCAGAGGTTGTCTCAATCTTGTGGTAGTTTCTTTGCATCTGCTATTGATGACACAGTACGGTAAACTAAACAATCATCAGCAAATAGGCGAATGGTAGAACCTGCATGCTCTGCGACATCGTTTATGAATATCAGGAACAAGAAAATACCCTGTTATATTTGGTATAAAACAGTGAGAAAATATGCGTTTTGCCCCGATGCAGGCACTGGCACTTTTTGATCACGTGATGAAAATGTTAATTCTCATTGGTGGATGTAAGGTTGTGACGTGAACTCGTCCTCAAGAATGTCTTGGCACTCATTCAGTTCTCAGACCCCTTTTAATTGGTCCGATACTTAGTGCTCATTGGCCGCAAGCAATTTTGATGATTAAAAATGCTTTCCTTGCCCTGAATTTTGCCTAAATTTTAGTTTAATTACGAGCCTGTTAACCAGTATGTGTACACTGAATTACTATGGCAATTATGTGATATTTATTCATGGATATAATTACAGAGTAAAGCATTGATATATCGTGTTAATTTCATGATTGTCCATTTTTCCCATTTCTCTCACCTCTTCCCATTTTTACCGGTTTCTGTTTCCTGCATTTTGTTTCACTGTCTGACAAAAAAATTGGTTTTATCCGAGAAAAATACAAATTCTGCCGGTCGTGCGCCGAGATTAGCAAAATTGCCATTAATGATTTGTGTTGTCCGCATTCTAGGACTAATATAATGGCTTATTTAATTTGAAAGTGCGTACGAGTAGATTGAAATAAATTGGAATTTTTATGTTCTTCCTTATCTTTTTTTTAATTTACAGTCGAAACGACATATCCATCGGAAAGGTCCGAAAGTAAGAATTGGCTTGTTGTTCTCTTTGTGGTTGTTTAACCTTATTGTATATACAGATTACAGGCGGCTACCTGCTTAAAATTTTTCTGAAAATTTGTGGCGTGTCGACGGTACTGGTGTGGGACAAACGAATAAATAATTTCTTACTGCAAACGCAAAATGGGTTTGCCAGTCTCGCATGAACTGGTATCCAAAAGCTACATCAGCATGATCGTATTGCACCATTCGGAAAGTAAAGCTTGGCTAAAGGTGCATTGCTGGGGTTGGCCTAGAAAGTTCAAAGCGCATTTCGTTCTTAACGTCTTTATTAGCTCTTAAGTTACTATTGTGAGGATATTTGTTGCCTATAATTATGGTTGAGTAAAACTGAAGACAAGTAATTTTATTGTGTAGAAATGAGTTTTGATTTAATCGGGTTGCCCAGCCCTACCGGTATACCACGATTTTTTATTTACTGTGGTTCGGTTTTCATTTTGAAAAACCAGTCTTTTTGTCATCCGTAAAATATCATCCTGGCCATGTATTTCATATAGGGATACCTTAATATTAAGCTTCTGTTGAAACAGGCTGTTACATTTTACACACCATTTTATGGGTAATAGTAAGTACATGTGTTTTCAGATGGTCAACACACAACAGTTGAAATCATCTGCATTTTAAGAAAAAAAATATAAATGTTAGATTTTGTGACCGCTCAAAGATTCCAACCAGCTGACAGTGGACACATTAATTTTCTCAAAAAAAGAATATAGTTTGGCCCTTGACGCTTTTCTGTTTGTGCCCGTGTGGTCTCTGGGTCCGAGCCTTTCAGATAACTTGTGTATTATTTTGATGAAATGGAAATCACATGTCCTAATTATTGTATTGAAAGTAAGATAGAGACCCGAGCACCGGGTCTAGGTTAAAACCCCCCCGGCCCTCACATCCCCCCCGGCCTTAACCCCCTACCCCCGGTCTTTATCCCCCGCTCCTTACCCTCCCCCCGGCGGTGATTACCCCCCCCCTCGTCCTTACCCCCCGGCGGTGATTACCCCACCCGGTCTTTACCCCCTGGCGTTGATTACCCCGTACCCCCCACCCCGCTCCTAAATCCTATAATCCGCTCCCTGTCATCTCTTTCTGTTCATTCTTGCAGCTCAAATGATGAAGTTTTAACAGTAGCCAAAGATGGCTTGAATTTGGTAAAATTACGACGGATATTTATAGCAAAAAAAAAAAAAAACTTACCGGAGATGACACATCGGCCCCTCTAGGTCTAAGTTTCTTATTGCATTGTGTTGTATAAAAGCGGGGCACTAAAACTGGGATTATCTGGGATTATAGGATTATCTGGGGTATTTCTTTGATTTTGGTTCCTTATCTGTTATAATTTGTGCAAGATATTAAATGAATAGTTATTCAAATTTTTCAAAGCTTCGTATTTCTTTCAATTCATTACTTGTAACATCTTTTATCCCATACCCATAATTAACTATCTTGTAAGTTAAAAAAAAATTGCAGTATAACAGTTTATACTGTAATATGTGTATATTATACTGCATATTTTTAAGCCGGTTTTGAAACCCGGTATTTTTTTCACATCCGGTGTGCAGCCCTACATCACAATGTCCATGTTTATTATTGTATTGTATTGTATTGATGTTTCCGCTTTTCATGAGAAACAACAGAATCCCCATCCCACCCACATCACGTCATAGTAACAGACTCATGCTGAAATTTTTGTAACCCCCCCTCCCCCTCCCCTTGGCCAAAGTAAAAAAACAACAACAACGAACTGCTAACCTTCGTGTTTTTACAAAAAAGGTAAACTCGCTGCTTTGGGTGCTTTTTTTTTTTTTTTTTGAGGTTGAAATTGAGCTGATCACATCGTCTCTGGACATTTTTGCTTGAAGTTGAAACCCTCAGCACTTGCGACTAAGACCTGTATCCATCACTTGCTGGGGCATTAAATCCACGATTTTTTTTTTTTTTTTTTGTTTTTCTCTGTCTTCCAGAGAAGAACGTCGCGCAACGTCAGACTGAGTTGAGAAGAAGCGATGTTAAGACTGACGTCACAGTTCTCGGGAATAACGAGATCTCATGAACATACGCTATTACGCGGAATTAATGTGAAATTGAAACAATGCGTAGCTCACAGCCCAGGTGGCTTTTCGGTGGTCTGCAGAAGGGTTCTGAGCTTTAACAGCTGCAGCTGCATGTTGAAACAGTTACAGCTGCCGCTGCATAGCTCCTGTCGCTATGCCCGTCGGGCGCGCTACATGCCCAAGTACGTGGTCCCGGGCAAAGGGCGGCTGTGGAAAGTGAGTGCTCCGGCCGGTCGCACTTGGCCGAAGGTAGATTCGGCGGATCAAATCGGCTCCAATCTGGCACCAGAAAGTATGGAAACAAGTACAGAAAAGAGTGACGTTGGTCTGTCACGTGATGCAGAGAAAGCTGTTACTATGCGTGCCGTTGATTCGGACGAGACCTTGATATCACTGGCTGGTAGCAGCCAAACATTGGACTTCTCCGACCGCACGTCCAAGGACATTGAACCAAGCACAGGGCACAGTGGAAACAACATTATTGAGGTGGACACGCGGGCGGGCGAAAAGGTTTATTCGCAGAGCGAAGAACTTCTAATTGCCTTGAAAGACATGGATCCTTTTCAGGTACATCCGTCTTCTTTAGGTATAAATTAAAAAAAAAACCAAAAAAAACCCAAAAAAAAACAAAGAAGAAGTTTTACTCTAACTCCTGGATAACTTTGCTTGTACGCTTTCTGAAGAACCGTATAAACGATTTTTTTTTTCAATATTCTGAAGGAATAATCAGGGTATCCCTGACTTTGTTTATGTGGTAACAACGGTAACAAGAGAAATTTAGCAAGATTCAGAATAGAAGCGGCAAAACATAAGGTTTTGAAGTTAGTGATACTAAAACTAAAACGGTTCACAGGGATGGATTATAGACGTGTTGGTGGACTTTGCTGCTATAGGTTTTGAAAACTGTGAGCGAAAGACACCAGGAACTGGATAAGATTCAGCTGGCTATGTGCATGAAGGTGCTCTACAAGTACTTCACACAGTGTGCCGAGCACGATAGTGCCACCGCCGACAGCTTCGCCGACAACCTGCGCAATAATCCCTGGTTTAAGGTAAGCCCGGTCATTTTCCGTCTGGTGTTCAGGCATGAGTATGACTCTCCCTTCCGTCGTCCGCCATTTTGCTCGGGCCGCCGGTGTCTGTCTGCCGTTGGTTGCCGTTATCAGGCATGAGTATGACTCTCCCTCCCCTCGTCCGCCATTTTGCTCGGGCCGCCGGTGTCTGTCTGCCGTTGGTTGCCGTTATCAGGCATGAGTATGACTCCCTCCCCTCGTCCGCCATTTTGCTCTGGCCGCCGGTGTCTGTCTGCCGTTGGTTGCCGTTATCAGGCATGAGTATGACTCCCTCCTCTCGTCCGCCATTTTGCTCGGGCCTCCGGTGTCTGTCTGCCGTTGGTTGCCGTTATCAGGCATGAGTATGACTCTCCCTCCCCTCGTCCGCCATTTTGCTCGGGCCGCCGGTGTCTGTCTGCCGTTGGTTGCCGTTATCAGGCATGAGTATGACTCCCTCCCCTCGTCCGCCATTTTGCTCTGGCCGCCGGTGTCTGTCTGCCGTTGGTTGCCGTTATCAGGCATGAGTATGACTCCCTCCTCTCGTCCGCCATTTTGCTCGGGCCTCCGGTGTCTGTCTGCCGTTGGTTGCCGTTATCAGGCATGAGTAAGACTCCCTCCCCTCGTCCGCCATTTTGCTCGGGCCACCGGTGTCTGTCTGCCGTTGGTTGCCGTTATCAGGCATGAGTGTGACTCCCTCCCCTCGTCCGCCATTTTGCTCGGGCCGCCGGTGTCTGTCTGCCGTGGATTGCAATTATCCGTCGTGTCTTCATTATCTGTTGCCCGTCGTCGGCCATGCTCGGAAATCTACCAGTCAGGGTTCGCGCTGGTTTCTCAGGAAAGTGAGTCAAAAAAAAGGAAAGTGTGACTCAGTTGGGTCCAGAAAGGTTCTGAAAAAGTGAGTCATTTCGTAAAAAATGCCCAAAAAGAGAACAAAAACCCCGCCAACGCGAACCCTGTTACAAGTATAGCTGCCCCTCTCCCTCCCCCTCCCGTCCCCCTCCCTCCCCACAAAAATGCTCTCTTATTCCCCCCTACCCACAAAAAATGCTCTCTTATTCCTCTCTCCCCATAAAAAATGCTCTCTTATTCCCCCTCCCCACAAAAAAAACTATCTTATTCCCCCCCCCCCACAAAAATGCTCTCTTATTCCACCCCCTCCTCCCCACAAAAATGCCCTCTTATTTCCCCCTCCCCACAAAAATGCTCTCTTATTCCCCCCTCCCCATAAAAAATGCTCTTTTATTCCCCCCTCCCCACAAAAAATGCTCTCTTATTCCCCCCTCCCCTAAGAAAATGCTCTCTAATCCCCCCCCCCCCCACAAAAAATGTTCTCTTATTCCCCCTCCCCACAGAAAATACTCTCTTATCCCCCCCCCTCCCCACAAAAAATACTCTCTTATTCCCCCCTCCCCACAAAAAATGCTCTCTTATACCCCCCTTCCCACAGAAAATGCTCTCTTATCCCCCCTCCCCACAAAAAATGCTCTCTTATTCCCCCCTCCCCACAGAAAATGCTTTCTTATACCCCCTCCCCACAAAAATTGCTCTCTTATTCCCCCTCCCCACAGAAAATGCTCCATTATCCCCCCTCCCCACAAAAAATGCTCTCTTATTCCCCCTCCCCACAAAAAATGCTCTCTTATTCCTCCCTCCCCACAGAAAATGCTTTCTTAACCCCCCTCCCCACATATGCCATATGAAATATTTTGCTGAAGAATCGTGTTTCCACTTGGTGATTTTTTTTAACATATTCACAGCTGTTGATTTTTGGCCATAAACCGATACATTGTCCCGATGTTGACCTTTTCAGAAATGTTGACTACAGAGTCAAAATTTTTCAAAAGAAATAATAGTATATTTTTATTTTTTTTTTTTATATTTAATATAATATATTTTCAATAATTCAAAATAAATCAACTCGTTGATTGGTCAGGTGTTGGTGGTGTTGGTTTGCGGCAAGGCGCGCGCGTATGACGCGGAAATGACGTGCGACGTGACACTCTTCCTGCACGACCTTGGCTACACGTGTCGCGAGCCGCAGCTGCAGCTGTTTCTGCAGCTGCTCAAGCACCACCTGCACGAGCTGAACCTGGATCAGCTGGTGGCCATTGGGAGCCGTGTGCACGGGATGCCTTCCCTGCAGGTGACGAACACGCTTGCTGAGGGTTTACGGGTAAGTGAGTATATGTGTTTGTGGCGGGCGGCGGGGGGGGGGGGGGGGGAAGGGGCGGCGGGGGAGGGGGCGGGGGCGGCGGAAATAAAAAACTGTACCCTGCTAGCAGAATCTGGGTCCCGGATGAGTTATTCCTCACAGGGGATATATGCGATCGACCGCGTGTCGGTCTGTCGGTCGGTCTGTCATCAACAGCCTGTTAACACGATAACTTAAAAACTCCTGCAAGGATTTTAATGAAACTTGGTATGTTGTTTCTATGGGAACAAACACAGATCGATATTGTAAACGGGCCAGGTTCATCCAAGGAAAATGGACCAGCTGGAAAATTTCAGCTCTTGATTGAGTATTGATGGCCGTGTTTAACTGATGTGGGGGGCCTGTGGGGAATATGTGGGCTATGCACACTGCTCTAGTTTCAATTCTTTAAGTCATATTCTTTCTCAGAAGCCTTATGAGACAACTGCTGAATTCCCACCCTCCCCCCGCCACCACCCCCCCCCCTCCCCCGGGAAGATATTAGCGATTCGATACTTTACGAAAAAAAAAACTGGCTTCTGAAAATAAGCTTCTGTTCTCAAAATGTATACTTCCTGCCCAATTATTTTATTGTAGACTAGAACTGGGTATAAGCGGTGGCTGAAGCACTTTACAAGTTGCGGAATTCACGGCGCAGGGAAGGGGGAGGAGTCAGCCGCTACATCCTTCCTCCCTGCCCCTTCCCCCTCCCTCCTGTATGACTGGGAGGGGGAGGGATGGGAGGGGGGGAGGCTTGTGACCAAAATTTGCATCCATCACTGACTTGAAAATGTGTCATTTTTCTGCAGGCATTTTTTTTGCCTTTGACCAGTTGATGATCAATGAAAAGCAAGCACAAGTGACGTCACTCGAGCCAATGGAAAAATTCGATTTGCTACGGATCTGGAATGACAAGCTCGATGATGAGTTTCGGGATCGGGTGATCCAGGAGCTTTTAGACGAATGTGAGGACTTCCGTCTGGATTCGAACCCGGATGACTTGCCTGTGGTGTTGAGTTTGCTAGTGAAGTATGTTCGGCGCTGCCGAACCGCCAGCGTGGCAACTGCACCGGAAATGAACGAGCAGGTGTCGGAAATTAACGAGCATACTCTAGCGTTGTCCAATGATGTACTTGACGATTTAGAATGCAAAATGGAGCAGATAAAAGATATACACTATGATCGACTCCTGGCGGACTTGGACACACTGTGGGAGGTCGGGGTGCTGAGGTCAAGGCCGGGCTTGCTACTGCCCTTGGCTGATCACTTCCTGGCGAACCAACCCCACCCTCCCCTGGACACAGCGGTAGAGATTATGAAGCTTCACTACGACACGTATATCTTCCACGCGGAGCTAGCCGCACACATTTTGGAAAGCTTGAGTAAGTCGCATTTGGCAGACCCGAACATCCTTCTCACACACATCAGCCTGGAGAATATCGTCAAGTTCCTTATATTCCTGACGTTTGCGCCGAATTACGAGGACCTGACAGCTGACCTGTCGGCCTTGGATGTGCTGGGCAGCAATATACAAGCTCTCCTCGGGTTACTCCTAGACAAGCAGTCACCGTGGCACCAAAATAATAGTAAGTAGTAACAGAGGCGTTTAGCATTTTCATGGGGTGGGGGGGGGGGAGAGGCGCGGAGGGTGGGAGTTACGTTGCTCCCGAACGAACAATCAGTATGACACCACCGAAGCCGTAAGCAATAGCAGCCATTTGGCTGTGGTGTAGCTAATGCTAAGAGATGGAGGTAAGTGGGTGGGATTACCAGGCCTAGAAATTAAATATTATTGAAGGGGTCCATGCATAAACTTGATAACTCCACTTATCAGGAAAATGCACTATTACCACCACGGTATTTCTTGGCCTCTGTTCTATAACATATGTAAGTCTTACACCTCAAAACCGATTAGAAACGGGCATTTTTTAGGAAAATGCGATGGGAAAAAGCTATGTTTGTTACTAAAATTTCAAACTTAAAAAGCGTTTTTCTCCACTGCTGATAACTGCAAATATCAGGTTTATGCATAGACCCCTTTAATTATTCCCCGTGTAACGGAGGGATATAGTTGAGAGCTTGTCCCGTCTGCCCGCATGCTGTATCTCCGAAACTATAGAGCCGATTGTTTTGAAATTTCACACACGGATAGAGCACATACGGAATGAATGCAGCGTCGTATTTATTACTCCCCAATTCAGGGCCCATTTCACAGCTTAATGTCTAGACATGATTTGGAGCAAACTCAGTCTAGACCGCGGTTAAATCCGGGTTTCAGACTAGAATGAATTTGACAGCCTCGTTCCAGACCACATTCATACGTGAGCGTCTATGTCTGTATAAACTGACAAAACCCTGTCTAGACTGGGTTTGGAACTTAGTTTCAGACCAGGTCTAGACTCAAGTTGTGAAATTGGCCCATAGTTTGTACATTCTAAGTGTATGTGTGTGCGTGTGTCAGTCTGTTGTGAACAAGATGTGTGCAAGATATCTCGAGAACGAAAAGTCCGATTGACTTGAAACTGAGTCTGTTTTTTTTTTCTTTGTTAGGTCGGATTTTTAACGCTTGTTACGTTATTTAAGAAGGCGTATGACGTCATTACGTAAAATACTGTGTGCAAAATTTCTCTGTTGTTAAGCAAAATATCTCTTCAGCGGAAAGCCGAACCGTCTTCAAACTCGATGCAGTTATCCCTTGGAAAGAAAATTAAGAAAGACGTATGACGTCATTGTGTAAAAAATATTACGTGATATTACCACTGAATCTTCACCCTCCCCCCCCCCCCTTCCCCGTTTTTTTCTAACTACCCTGGGGATTTCAGCGTTTTCCAGAAGATTCTCGAGTGTTCGTGCATTCTGCAGACATACTTGAAAATAGTTATGTGATCCGTCACTGATGGGTCCGGTTCGGTTCGGTTTCGGTTTTTTAAGAAAAATCCGCGGTTTTTTTCGGTTTGGTTTCGGTTTTTTCCCACTATGCAAATATGTATAAATTAAAGATATCCCAATTAATTTTTCTGTTTTTATTCTATAACGTGATAAGTAAACACTTTGCTTAACTAAAAAAGGAACTCATCTGGAAGCGTAAAATAATGCTGCGCTAAAATAGTGAGCTGAAACATTCATAGCAGTTAAAAATGGTCCTGAGAAAAACAAAAATAATGTTAATTAAAAACCGAAAATGAACCGCGGTTTAACCGAACCGCCACCTTCACGGTTAACCGTCCAAAACGGTAAACCGTCACATCCCTACTTGAAAACGTGTGGCAACACAACGATCGATCCATGGTTATTTCTCACATTGCCTGTAATTGACTTTCTTGTGCGTTATTCTTTAAAGATGATCATCTGATATTTTGTATTATGGCAAGCAGCTCACCATCTTGGCGCCAAAATGCACTTTCTCTACATGAGATGGGCGGACGGGGAATGGGGAGTGACGGTTAGCATAAAAAAATCAAAGAAGTGAGGAATTGATGATGTAGCGACCACCTTCTCGCTACATCACCAATAAAAAGACGATACGGTAAAACCTGCCTGTCGTGACCACCTTCCAAACCCGGATAAAAAAAGTACATACAGTAAAACTGCTGTAGTGATCAACCCAGTGAAGATTGACAGACAGTAAAACCTGTTTTAATTACCAGCTCCGAGACCCTGATAAACCAGATGCACAGCAAAACCTATTCGTATTGACCGCCATCCAGACCCGGATAAAAAAGACGTACAGTAAAACCTATTCGCAGTGACCGCCATCCAGACACGGATAAAAAAGACGTACAGTAAAAGTTATTCGCAGTGACCGCCATCCAGACCCGGATAAAAAAGACGTACAGTAAAACCTATTCGCAGTGACCGCCATCCAGACCCGGATAAAAAAGACGTACAGTGAAACCTATTCGTAGTGACCGCCATCCAGACCCGGATAAAAAAAACGTACAGTAAACCCACTTTTAGTGACCATCTTCTAGACCCAGATAAAAAGGTGTACCGTAAACTTATCTGTAGCGATAGCCTTCCAGACCCAGCTAAAAATCTGTACCTGGACTTGTATACAAAAAGAGAATCGAGCTACCCACAAGTTCAGTTGCGTACCTCCACCACTCTCCTCCCCCCTCCCCTGCCCCCCCCCCCCTATGCTTATGTAGGTGATAAGCATAGGGGGTATATTTACTCAGATACATTTATATCAGGTACGCTGTTTCATTTATTCTGAAAATGTTACAAATTTGTTTAAGTAAAATTTTGTGAAAGAGCTGTCGTTTTGTTTTTGCTAACAAAAATGCAACGGCTGCCCATGGAAAACATATTTTTAATTTCTGTCTAGCATTGTTGTCTTAAATTAATCGCGAATTGAGAGAAACAAATCAACACTTTGAATTGTCCTCGAATTAAGGCAGTGCAAAAAGTTTACTTTTCAGCTCGGGGTCCTGCGGGACCCCCGACCTCTGAAATCACTGGTCCCGAGGTAAAGTGGTGGGGTCCTGACATTTTCGGGCAATAAAAAAAATTAAATTCTATAAAATGAGTTTTATTGCAACAAAAAAATAAACGCGATTAGTGATATCATGCAAATCACAAAACTACTACTTCTAACAACAAAAACGAAACACTGAATGATGCTCCATTAAACAATGAATAAAATCAATCATTTTCGATCTTAGCGGTGATACTGAACTGTTGCAAGAGAACACCGTCTTTTTTTTCTGGGGTCCCGCGGGACCCCGGGTCAAATTCCAGGGGTCCCGAGCCTATTATCAAGGGGCCCCGGGACCCCGTGAAATTTATGCCCTGTAAGGGATCACAGATTAACCAAAAAAATTTTTTTTAAAAGCCCTTAAATTGGCGTCGAGTGAAAGAATGAGGTGTTCCTGTATTAACCTCGAAGTATTTCGAGAGTATCTTTTGATCATAAGCAGTATATATTCGGTACTTCAAAATCGGGTAATTCAAATTATTGGATAAGTCGAATAAAAGTGCCCGGTCCCAACGTCTTTTACTACACATTTATACCAAAAAATTCGAATTAACGAGTATACCGGTTAATTCGAACAAAATGAAAAGTGGTCATTTTTTATATTTTTTGTTTTAACTTAAAAATTACTCAAGAAATGACTGAACATCAATGGTGATTTATCTTTTGTGCTTATTTGTAATGAAGAGTCATGATCATGATAATTGCAATTACCACTCATCACGATTGCATTTTTGATAATATTGTAAATTTTTAACTTTTCTGTAGGTAGTTATTTGCAATAAACAAATCTTCTATGATCATGCAGTTTTTATTTGTGTGTCGATTACACCTCGCCCCCTAACACCCATACCTTTGCTGATGTGAAAAAATCTGAAGCCAAATATCGGTTAGTTCGAATATCGATTAATTCGAACAATTTCGTCGGTCCCAGCTTGTTCGAAGTAACGAATATTTACTATATATATATATATATATATATATATATATATATATATATATATATATATATATATATATATATATATATATATATATATATATATATAATTTAAGAAAATATACGTATAAATATATAAGTAGTATATGTGTAAAAAGTATGTATATATGAATTTTTAAGGCTGCTCAATGTGAGATCAATTCGTGATCGAACTTAAATCTTAAATTAGAGTTTCGCATTGTGCGATTTCTTTCGCTTGGGTTTGGGGTTAGGGTGGCAAAAGTGTTAGACATGTTCGGGTACACTCTTTGGTGAGCTCCGAGTTGCGTTTATTTTTGAAGTTTTGACAATGAATTATGGTTATATTTTTTTAGAAATGGATCTTTTGTTTCAATAAAAAATGAAAATGATTAACGGAGAATTATGGGTCTAGTCGTTTGCCTTTGTATACAAAAGCAAGAAACTAAATAGGTGTCGATTGAAAGTGTGTGACATAAGTCTAATATCAATCTGAACTGTTATGTTTTGTGTGCACTGGGCGCTCTAGTTAAAGCTTATTCCATTAAATGCAATTAATGAAGTTATTAAATTAAATGAAGTTAAAGCTTATTCCATTATATGAAATTAAAAACAACTTTTCTGCAGTTAAAATACTAAAATTTATAAATTTTTCTTTCATATCCCCACAGATAAAAAAAAGCATCCACAAAGTAAAGCATGAGATATTTGATGTTTTGGAATATACACAGCGCATACTGCTTTCGTCAGTAGGCTGTTCCCGTTATTTGAGGGCTATTCGTCTCTTGTTTGTGTTTCGGGAACAAAATGTTTTGTGCAAGACACTTCGAGACCAGCCTCGGTGGCCTAGTGGTTAGAGTGTCCGCCTCGAGACTGGAAGTTCGTGGGTTCAAACCCCGGTCGGGTCATACCTAAGACTTTAAAATTGGTACTCCTCCTTGCTACCCTGTGAGGTACTCCACATGTAAGGGTTAGAAGGAGGGCTGGAATACCCCATTTCAGTATAATGTGGCAGGGGGGATCCCGATATGACCATAGCAGTTGAAAGGGATCTTAAGAACAATGCTGAGCATTCCTTGGTGTAGTCCGGCCATTCTCTCAACTTTTGACGAGTGTCACGTGATTAAGGAAGGCGTTTGACATCATTACGTAAACAAAATCGTGTGTACAAATTGGTAGAATTGTTGGTTCGATTGTTGCTTGGTAAATCCAAAAGATTCTATAAAATTTTGTCTTGAGAAGAACGAACGTGTACCATGATCACAAAATGCTGCATACATTTGCATATATTTACATGTTGCAAACTATCGTGAATAATTTTATGTTCTCATATAAATTCTAATAGTGAATAGTGTTTATATTTGTATAAAAAGAACGTTACTCTTATGTTTGTAAAAGGAGAAATGCGTATCGCGGGTTTTGTCGGGGAGACCTGTGTTTTTATTTACAAAAACTAGAAACTAAATAGGTTTTAATTGAAAGTGTGTGACATATCCCAGTACACTGATGTTTTGTGTTCACTTTCCGTTCTAGTTGTTACACTTTTAAACTTTAAATTTTCCAGTACACTGATGTTTTGTGTTCACTTTCCGTTCTAATTGTTATGCTTTTAAACTTTAAATTTTCTTGTCATTTCTAAATTGTTATTAATCTCGTTTCATTTTCAGAAACAGAGCTACATTTCATGAAAAAGTACAGCGACGCTGTTACGGATAGCCAGTGTGAAGCAGTAACGCTCAGTAAGTATTGGTTAGATAATGGTGTGAAAGGTAAAGGAAAAAGTAACCTCATCTCCCGACCGGGTCACTAAAAAACGCAGATAGTGGTGTGTAAGGTAAAGGAAAAGTAACCTCATCTCCCGGCCGGGTCACTAAAAAACGCAGGTAATGGTGTGTAAAGCAAAGGAAAAAGTAACCTCATCTCCCGGCCGGGTCACTAAAAAACGCAGATAGTGGTGTGTAAGGTAAAGGAAAAAGTAACCTCATCTCCCGACCGGGTCACTAAAAAACGCAGATAGTGGTGTGTAAGGTAAAGGAAAAAGTAACCTCATCTCCCGGCCGGGTCACTAAAAAACGCAGGTAGTGGTGTGTAAGGTAAAGGAAAAAGTAACCTCATCTCCCGACCGGGTCACTAAAAAACGCAGGTAGTGATGTGTAAGGCAAAGGAAAAAGTAACCTCATCTCCCGACCGGGTCACTAAAAAACGCAGGTAGTGGTGTGTGAGGCAAAGGAAAAAGTAACCTCATCTCCCGACCGGGTCACTAAAAAACGCAGGTAGTGATGTGTAAGGCAAAGGAAAAAGTAACCTCATCTCCCGACCGGGTCACTAAAAAACGCAGGTAGTGGTGTGTAAGGTAAAGGAAAAAGTAACCTCATCTCCCGACCGGGTCACTAAAAAACGCAGGTAGTGGTGTGTAAGGTAAAGGAAAAAGTAACCTCATCTCCCGACCGGGTCACTAAAAAACGCAGGTAGTGGTGTGTAAGGTAAAGGAAAAGTAACCTCATCTCCCGACCGGGTCACTAAAAAACGCAGGTAGTGGTGTGTAAGGTAAAGGAAAAAATAACCTCATCTCCCGGCCGGGTCACTAAAAAACGCAGGTAATGGTGTGTAAAGCAAAGGAAAAAGTAACCTCATCTCCCGACCGGGTCACTAAAAAACGCAGGTAGTGGTGTGTAAGGTAAAGGAAAAAGTAACCTCATCTCCCGACCGGGTCACTAAAAAACGCAGGTAATGGTGTGTAAGGTAAAGGAAAAGTAACCTCATCTCCCGGCCGGATCAATCAACTTGCAAGCAAAAAAAGCGATTCGGCCATGTTTAAAACATTTTGAGGAGAAAAAAGAAATCGACCGGCTGGCCAGGTGTCTAATATGTTGAAGGAATTTACCCAGGATCCTCGGACCCCTCTGATTTCCGGCCTTTTATTTATTTATTTTTTTGTCACATTCTTGGAGACAGCTTCATGCAATGCATTGTGGGTAACTGAGGGCATTATGAGCGATATTGGAGTTTATTGCACTGTTTTATACCAATACAAATTTTTCGATATTTTAGTTCAGTTATAAAATTTTTCTAAACGGTAATAACTGTTTAAAGAACTAACTGCCTAGCATGTGACAAGTAGTCCAAAATGTATGCAATCGGCCCAGAACAAGAGAAATGCCCTGTTATATTTGGTATAAAAGAGTGAGAAAATATGCGTTTTTGCCCCGACGCAAGCACTGACACTTTTTGATCACGTGAAGGAAATATTAATTCTCATTGGTGGATGTAAGGTTGTGACGTGAACTCGTCCTCAAGAATGGGTAGGAAGTTCATATTATTAGTGGAGTGAAACATAACGATTGATGTGTTCACTAATAAGAGTTGAATTAGTTCTCCGCGACTACGGGGAGACGTCTAATGTTCGTACGTTTTGTGTTTGTGTGTGTGTGTGAACGTGTATGTGTCCGTCTGTGGTGAGCAGCATGTGTGCAGGATATTCCCGAGAACTTCAAACGTGGTCTCTATTCCTTTGGTAAGTCGGGAGGTGTTCTCTCAACTTTTGGCGCGTGTTACGCTATTAAGGAAGGCGTATGACGTCATCACGTAAAATAATCTTCAGCGCAAAATTTCTCTGCCGCAGAACATCTGAAAAAGTTTGTTTGCTTGGTAGGTCCGAAATATTCTGTCAAATTTTGTCGCAACTAGAACGAATGAATGCGGCATGTGACGTCATTACGTAAATATGTATGTATTTTTTTTTTTTGACAAGTTTTGAATATGATGATATGCAAAATAGCTCGAAAAGGGAAAGTCGTATCGACTTCATAGTTCGCACATGTATTCACTAGGTCAGTCGGACGGCTCTGACGATTTTTGACGCGTTTGACGAACTTCAGACAGCCATGCGACATGATTACGTAAAACTCGGAAAAAAATCAATTTTGGTGGAACGGTAGAACTGTTATTTGATAGGTTCGAATGATTCTGTCAAAAATTTGCCCTGAGCGTACGGAACGACTACAGCATATGACGTCATTACGTAAAATATAAATACATTTACAGTGTGTTTAAATAATGGTGACCCCGATGTCCGGAAGCCATCTCAGATTGGCTCGGAACAGCTCAACTTCAGTCCAAATGGCCCGTTTAGCTGTCTCGAATTGTTAAAAAAGATATTGACAAGCCGAAAATTGTCCGATGGACTGAGTTTCCCAATCGATTTCCAAAGCCTGTCCATTAGGGGCCATCGCTGGACTTTTGTTTGAGCATTTACATTCATGACCTGTTGTAATGACTGATTTTGATGACATTTAGAGGTCAGTGAAGGTCACTGCTAGACTTTGAACCTTAAATTCCAACGCTGTTGTTTACTGCTAATGTTATTTCAATTATCACATCTCTCAGGGTTGACATAACATTGTTGTTGATTTATGCGGTTGTCAGGGCTCTTATGGTCACCACGACATTTCCAGACATTTTTGTTCTCATTTCAGAGGGCTCTTTGGTAACAACTCATGTCTGAAATATTTTAAATGCATCGTGCTGGTTATCTTATGTATCTATTTTAATTGTTTACGTTGAAATACACGGGCATATTGAATAAGAATGGCCACAAAATAAAGATATCAAAAAGATATGATAGTATTTATCATTTGTTTTACACGAGTACTTAAAAATATGAAAGTTGGGGCATTGTGGTCGATCCGCCATTTTGAAAATTCGATAACTCGGAAGTACAGTAAAACCCCGCTATTAGGGACAAAAAGTGACTGAATAATTTTGTCCCTAATGGCGGGGTTTCCCTTATTTCGAGGTGCTGTTAATTTGAGTTCTATCTGACAACTACAACTGAAATCCTTAGCTATTTTCTCACATTTTGTCCTTCACTAGCTTTGATTATTTTCACTTAATCAGATTGCGAAACTTCGTTCCGTTTTCTGTTCACACCACCCATATTCAGACTTAACACTTATTGTAAAATAACACTTTGTTTTACGTATTAACTGAGTATAAAGACAGTGAATTGCTTGCTCTGTTATACGCATTTTAAAAGACGGAGCACATGTCAATAGGGATTAGTCGTATAAAGCTTCTCTCTAAAGCACACATCTTTTGTAATAAGCCCCATTGTCTTTACATGCACTGTGTTCAATGTAATGTACTCAATACCCACAGATAACAACAGAGAGAAAAAAAAACATACACTTCCGAGTAACAAGCTGATAGGAGTTGATAACACACGAAATATGGACAGCAATTTGACTGTCCACAATAGAGGGGTTGTTTTAAATGTGTAACCGTACTTACGGGATAAAAAGATTGTCCCTAATTCTGAATTCAGGGGTGTCCACAATAGAGGGGTCTAGATATAAAGGAACTCTATGGCGTTTTAAAACAGACTGAAAAATGTTGTCCATAATTCAGGGGTGTCCATAATAAAGGGGTGTCCATATCCGGGGTTTCACTGTATTTTGCTCGGTTCCGCACACTTCGACTTATCAAATAATGGACTGTATATTGTTTTTGTTCTCAGTTCAGAGCGCTCTCCTGGCCATAAACTCACGCAAGAAGGGCTTCTCACAGTATGTGATTCAGTTCCAGGAGCCATCCGAGCTGGCCTTCACGACAACAGATAGGTAAAAATTTCTACAAACTCTCCATAAACCGACGCCGGCAAGTCAGATGTTTTAGTATAAACCGCCATCTTTCGGCGAAATAGACGCCTGAAAAAGCCATTTAACGCATGTTATTTTTTTTTACTTGATTTTTGTTAATTTTTATTTATTTATTTTATTATTATTTTTTTTTTGGGGGGGGGGGGGGTGGCGACTTGTCTTATGCTCTCTCTAAAATGTTTTAGTATTTTGAGTTGAACTAAAAAATAAAAGTTTTTTTCATGGTAAATTTTACTGTTCATTGTTTTTAAGGAACTACTTTTAACGCCTATATTTTAACGCATAGGAAAAATTGCATTCTTTTTTTAGCGTAGGCAGCCATTGGCCACATGTGCTATACCCATCGTGTGGGGCGTCTGTTCGTCTGTCCGACCGTCCGTATGTAGACGTTTGTTTTTGGCTACTCCGCTTTCAGTTTTCATCGGATCGCATTAAAAAATTTTTTGGACCAATCAGAGGAACAAATGCCCATTATTTCATCGCCGTAATTCACCAAATTTCGGCAGTTTGGCGAACCGATAACCAAACTTACTTCTCCAACAAATTTTGTCGGATTTACCAAAAAAGTACCTGAGCTGATTTTTGTCTTTTTTTTACGAAAATCCAGTTTGTCAAACATTCGCCTCAAGTTTTTCTTAATAATTTTTGTATCCTCTGGGAAATTTTTAACACTGTTGCCTCCAGTGCCCCTGTGTGGAATTGTACCTTTTTTCTTTGTTGGCCTTTGACCAAATTTTGCAGTTTGGTGGTCAAATTTTTACGGCCTTTTTCCCCCTCATTTAAGCTTTACGATATTGAGATATTTGAGAACTGTTGACTGAGTTGAAAGCTGCACGTGGATATATGCAAATATATGCAAATCAGATCGTAAAAAGGAAAGCTGTTGACTTAAAACAGTCACGTGATACATGACTGAGATTGTTTGCATGGCAGACATTGATAATGAGAAAAATGTGTACTTATATAGTATAAAACAACAGAATATGATAGAAAAATAATAATAATTATTATTACAAAAGTGCTTATTAATAAAAACAACAGCAATAATAATAATATATATACATCTCCATTGCATTAAGATGTACCAATAATAACATGACAACATTTTAGCACCGATAATTGCATGAGTGGACTGCCATGGCAGTTCAGTGTAAACAATATATAAAAACAAAAATAATAATAGTAACAATAATGATAGCACTTGACAAAAATAATAGTAAAAGTTACAATAATAATAATAGATGAAATATGTTAGAGTTAAACCACAGGATTAGTCAGAATTCTTAAGTATCCCCCATATGTTTCAGAACATTAACACTGATTCCACCTCGTTAGATAAATACCAAATAGAATGGCTTTAACACTAGGCCAGTGATGGCCTCAATAAGTCCAGCTATATATAATTCTTGTGTTTTATATGTGTGAATTAAATGTGCTATCTGTAAATTTTCACACTGGCACCATACTCAATGCGCGCTACACTGGCTGAGGAGCGTTGGCACCCCAGTCAATACGAGCTAGACTGGCTAAGCCAAGCTGGCATCACAGTCAATACACGCTAAACTAGCTAAGGCGCGCTGGCACCACGGTCAATACGCGCCAGACTGGTTAAGGCGCGCTGGTACCACAGTCAATACGCGCCAGACTGGTTAAGGCGCGCTGGTACCACAGTCAATACGCGCTAGACTGGTCAAGGCGCGCTGGTGTCAATAATTAGCCTTAAATCGGTGATGCATTCCATCTGTTTATTGGGAGGGGGTGGGGTGGGTGGATCTGAAGAATACGCCCGCTGCTAATCGGAATTTCTTTCTTACTCTTCTTTTTTTATTTCTTCATTCTTCCTTTTTCCCACTTGTCCCATCATATACTGTGCACAAAGAAGTTATTTGTATGGATTGTAAATTTCACCCAAATCCCTGACAACGGTATGTAAGTGAAATAAAACAACTCAATAATCTTTTTCAGTACCTTTACTCCATGTTGTAAACTTATCAGCATTGAAAATGAAACTGCACAGCTGTTAAATTAAACCTTTACAGTCTGGAGGGTCAGTCCAAAAATATGACAACCCAGCAAACATTAAGACGTGAGAATGACGTCGGATCGACGTCGTGACCCGACGTGTCCGACGTCGGACTGACGTGCTGGTTTTGGTTGTATATGAAATGGAACCGACGTCGGGTTTTCAACGTCAGAATGACGTCGAGTTCCGACCTAAATCCGACGTCGGAATTAAGTCGGTTTTAGGTTGTATATATACTTGGAACCGACGTCGGATTCCGACCTGAAACTGACTAGAGTTATATAATTAATAGATAATTAATTATTCAACTGCTGTTGTGAAATATATACGAAAGCATTTTCCATGTACATTTTTAAAATCCAGGAAGAAAAATACTGACGCGCCATCAAAATTTTAAAATTTTCATGTAAAAATTACAGTTTTTATTCCTCTTTTTCAAAATGACTTCCAAGTCCGGTGAGCGATAATAATGTTCATCGTTTTTGGTCGTTTTTGCAACGTCGGAATGACGTCAGAAACCGACGTCGCCTCGACGTCGGAATAAAGTCGGGTTTTGACGTAATAGGGCAGAATATGGTTGTGAAGTCGTCGCGACCAAAATGCAACCTTTTTTCAACCAAAAAAGACGTCGGTTGTTTGCTGGGACTTGACCTTAATAATCTGTATGTCCTCTCTGGGCGTCAATACATTCCGTGCAGCGCCTCCTTCACCAGTTTCCCCGATATTTTCTGGAAAGAGCTCTTATGGCCTGTTTACTTACCACCCGTGGCCCTGGCAACGTCACATTGTCTTCAGCCTGCCTGAAAGCTGACCAATAGCCATGGCCCGTTGGAGCTGGCTCAGGCTGGCTCTGACTTGGGCTATTTTATTACGCAGACAAAACAGTTCAATATGGTCATCAATACTGTTGTTTCAATTGTATGACCCCCAACCACTAACAGTAGAATTCAATTAAACTTTGTGTAACAGTGACCAGTCTAAAAACTGTTGCAGTATTTGGGTCCTGAGGGACAATACAGCATTTATGTTAGTAGTCTTCAGTCACGAGTATTTAAGCAGCGGATTCGCGAAATTTCTTTCTCTTTGCACGTGGAAAGGAAGAAAGACACATCTTAAAGGAAGCTCAGGAACAAAAAAGGAAACTTGAACAGAACTTAGTCAGTCAGTGTGTTAGACACCAAGCAGTATGCCCAGCTGTTAACCGTCGCGTTATGTAGAAGAGTCATGGCCAAACTTCGTTTTACCATGTGAAATAAAATGAGTAAAGCATCAGCCATGGTCTTCTTCACTTCGTCCGCTCGTCCGTCGGTCCGTCCGTTTCGTGTTGCATCAGTGAACTTCGCGTTCCATCAGTGAACTTCGTGTTGCATCGGTGAACTTCGCGTTCCATCAGTGAACTTCGTGTTGCATCGGTGAACTTCGCGTTCCATCAGTGAACTTCGTGTTGCGTCAGTGAACTTCGCGTTGCGTCAGTGAACTTCGCGTTGCGTCAGTGAGCTTAGCGTGAGTGATGCCATAATGTCTCTTACGGACTCAAGTTTTGATTAACTAGTGATTTTTGTATTTTGTCGGTTTCTTTACACACACACCGAGTGGTGTTTAAAGTGAACATCCGTAAAGCATTTTGATTGAACTTTGAGGTTAAAAGAAAGGTTTTTGTCAATTTGTTTACAAGCTAACCATGTGGTTCGGTTTATAAACCATCAGCGGGTTTTTTGTGAAGGCTTCGAAGTCTGAATATGAAATTTGAATATTGTGTTAAGCCGTCTACAGTCATAAGTACAGTAGAACCTTTGGTTCGAGTGGTTGACTAGCCTAAGGCTGGTGTTATTGTCGGATAATAATATCAGTGGGTTGTAAGGTGTGTCGTTGGGATTGATATTGCCAGCTGAAGTTAGGCAGTTGGTGGCATTGCCACCTGAAGTTTGTTTAAGTCAGATGGCAGTATCCTTGGCGGATCCTTATGGGTAATATGTTTAAACGGTTTTGAAGCTAGCGAAAGAGTTTTACGGTTAATTTTACGCAATTATTAAATTTCAAAGAAATTGCTAGCAAGAGTTAAATGGTGAGCCAGCTGGATTTGCTTTAGTCAGTCTGAAGTTGTGTTTGTTTGGGGAGCAAACTGTTACTTGGAGTGTCGTTCGTGATAGTCATGTGACGGTTGCTTGTCAAACATTCAGTTAGTCAGACTGAGAGGTTTGCAGCTGACTTCGGTGGTTGCGTGTTATGTTCGAATGGCAATGTTGCCAGCTGAAGTTTCACCGTGATAGGCAGATGGCAATGTTGTCATCCGAGAAAAGGGGTTAATATATCATAGCGGTGATAACTGAAATGAGTTCTGTTTAAGTGGGTTGAAGTGTGCGTGCAAATTGTAAATAGTGTAAAAAACGAACTTGTTTAACACAAACGCACAAGTTTACGCGTTAGCAAGTAAAGGTATGTCCACGGGAAAGAGGCCGAAAGAACTGAAATCGGAAATATTTTCCGATTTAGAACGTCTGATTTCTATGAGTGAATCGGGACTTCGTCCTGAGGAGGATCGTTTAGAGGATCCGATGGAATCGGATTTTCATGTTGATGAAGGTGATCGTGTGTTTCTTCAAACGGAGGTCAGTGGCACTGATGTAGTACAAGAAGTGCCGACAAGGAGCATTTGTCAGCGTAGTAATGCTGACGTAGTGCAAGATGCGCAAGGAAGGGGCGCTCGGCAGCGCACTCTTACCGTAAAGGGAAAGGAATACAGGATTAGTCGTGTGACAAAAATGTTTAAGGATCGTGTATCAGCTTTGAATAAAAAGTCGATGGCTATAAGCCGTCTGCTTTCTTATGAACAAGCTGATGTTAAAGGTTTGCAAACGCTACGGGATGAGTATGAACTGGAATTGAAGGTCATCAGTGGTTGTTTTGATGAGCTTAAACAACTGACTGATGATCAAGTCGATCCGAAAATTCAAGACAAGTTTGAGGAGGTTGAAGCAAGGTCGTGTGAGGTTCTCTTGAATATGGGTAATACTATTAGCCAGATTTTAATAGAAACTCGTAGCAAGAGTTCAGTTCGTAGTAAAGCCCCGTGAAGTAAGTCGAATAGTGTTCATTCTGCGACGTCAAGGTTAGCTGCTCACGTGGCTGAACTTGAAACTAGAGTTAAGGTTTTAGAGGTTGAGTCAAAACAGAAGGCTCGGCTTGAGAAAACACAGGTCACGAAGGATCTTGAAATTGCCAAGGCTAGAGTTGAGGCTTTGTCCAGACTAGAAGGAGATTCTAGGGATAGTGTCTCGGAAAGAGGTGGTTTGAATTTGGAAGGTGTAGATAAAGAATTAGACAGGAATAACTATGTGAGGGCGTATGTTAACGCAAATCAAGCCCCAGTTGAGCCTCAACAAGAGTTGTTAAAGGTTCTTTGTGAACAGTTGGCATTGTCTAGGCTTCCCATTCCGGAACCAAGTGTGTTTACAGGAGACCCGTTGCAATTCCCTAGTTGGAAGAAAGCGTTTGAAACTTTAATCTCCAGTCGCTCGATCCCAAAGGATGAACGTGTTCACTATTTGAAAAGGTACTTAGGAGGTGAGGCGAAGGCATGTATTGAGGGATGCTTTATGGTAGCTACACCTACGGCTTATGAGGATGCGTTTAGGTTACTCGAGGGAAGGTACGGTGACACGTTTGTGGTAGCGAATGCTTTCCGGGACAAGCTTGAGAGTTGGCCAAAGATACAATCAAGAGATAGCTCAGGTCTTCGAAAGTTTGTTGATTTTTTGAGACAATGTGAGAGTGCAATGAAGTCATTAGGTAGTCTTAGGTTTCTAGACGACGATCGCGAAAACAGAAAGCTTTTGTTGAAGCTACCGGATTGGCTAGTGACAAGATGGGGTCGCATTGTGTCGGAGTGGAAGGTTGTGAAGTGTGAGTTTCCACCTTTCAAGGAGTTTGTGAAGTTTCTGACAAAGGAATCGGACATTGCTAATGATCCGATTACGTCGATTCAGTCGCTAAAGGGTATGTCGGACGGTAAAGGCGCTCACGCCAAGGTGGGAACTTCCCTTAACACTGGTGCCAAGAAAGTTTTGGTTTGTTTTCACTGTAAGAAGAACCATCCATTGCATGGCTGTAAGGCGTTCCTTGAGCAGTCGCTAGAAAGGAGAAAAGCTTTGGTAAAGACAAAAGGTTTGTGTTATGGTTGCCTAGGAAAGGGTCATCTCTCTAAAGATTGCAAGCACAAGTCCACTTGCGAGGTGTGCAAGAAAAGACATCCAACGGCTTTACATGACCCCAAGTTAAATCAGCCCAAGGACAAGTTTAAGACACCAGTTAAGCAGTCGTCACTTAAAGCGGATGCAACTCCTTTTCAACCCCAGGTATCGACAGTAAGTCCAAAGGCAGGGCAAGGTTTTGGTGGTTGCGATTCGGGGGCCCGTTCAGGTGCAGTCTGCATGAGTGTTGCTAGGGAAAGCACTTTGAGTTCTATGATTGTTCCGGTGTATCTGTCCCACATTAGTGATCCGTCTAACGAAAGACTCGTTTATGCTTTGTTGGATACGCAGTCAGATACTTCTTTCGTGGACCAGCCTCGGTGGCCTAGTGGTTAGAGTGTCAGCCTCGAGACTGGAAGATCGTGGGTTCAAACCCCGGTCGGGTCATACCTAAGACTTTAAAATTGGGACTCCTCCTTGCTACCCTGTGAGGCACTCCACATGTAAGGGTTAGAGGGAGGGCTGGAATGCCCCATTTCAGTATAATGTGGCAGGGGGATCCCGATATGACCATAGCAGTTGAAAGGGATCTAAAGAACAATACAAACAAACAAACAAACAAACAAACTTCTTTCGTGTTGGACTCTACCTGTAAGGCATTAGGGTTAACGGGTTCCCAAGTTAAGTTGTCACTGTCAACAATGTTTGCAGAAAATAGGCAGGTAGCTTGTGAAAAGGTAAATGGCTTAATGGTCCGTAGTTATGACAGCGAACTGAAGATAAGTCTCCCTCATATGTACACACGAAACATAATGCCGGCTAATAGGACGCACATACCGTCGGCTGAGATGACTAAACATTGGCCTCGTCTTCAAGCAATCAACAATAAGCTTATGCCTGTTAGTGATTGTGAAATAGGTCTGCTGATAGGGTACAACTGCCCAAGAGCTTTGATACCTAGAGAGGTGATCACGTCGTCCAATAATGGTCCATATGCGCAACGTACGGACTTAGGTTGGGGCATTGTTGGCGTTATAGACAGTGTATGCAGTGACGAGGATGTCATAGGTCATAGTCACAGGATTTTGGCTTATCAGGTCTTAGAGTCAGAAAGGGCTGTGTGTGTATCGTTGAAGTCGCACACCAAGGAAGTTGTTACACCTAGGGAGGTATTAGGTATCTTAGAAAGGGACTTCCAGGATTCAAAGCAAGGTGTAGGTTTGTCTAAGGAGGATCGGAAATTCTTAGATATTATGGAAGGTCAGGTAAGGCAATTGGCAGATTGACATTATGAATTGCCTTTGCCGTTTAAGTCGGATCAGTCGCATGGGCTTAGGAACAACATTAGTCAGGCTTTTAAGCGTTTGGAACATCTGAAATCCCGTTTAGAAAGAGACTCTAGTTATAAGACAGACTATGTCAAGTTCATGGATGACATGATTGAGAAGGGTTACGCAGAAAAAATCCCCGATGAGGAATTAGATCAACAAAAGGTTTGGTACATTCCCCACCATGGCGTCTATAACAGCCAGAAAAGAAAAATTCGGGTGGTCTTTGATTGTAGTGCAAGGTATCAAGGGAAGTCGTTGAACGATTGTCTCTTACAAGGCCCAGA
Source organism: Protula sp. h YS-2021 (assembly GCA_949752745.1). NCBI lineage: Eukaryota > Metazoa > Annelida > Polychaeta > Sabellida > Serpulidae > Protula > Protula sp. h YS-2021. The sequence goes on along the minus strand of OX457031.1, from coordinate 3,424,423 downwards.
TCTAACGAATTCGCTGATAGGGGTACTTTGTCGTTTTCGGAAAGACGATGTGGCGTTCATGTGCGATATCACTAAGATGTTTTATCAGTTTAGGGTTCGCCAAGAACAACGTGATTTCTTGCGTTTCCTTTGGTGGGACGATGGTGACACAAGGTTACAACCGTCGCAGTATAGGATGACAGTTCACATTTTTGGGGCCAGTAGCTCTCCGGGTTGTTCGAATTTTGGTTTGAAAAGGATGGCATCTGACTTTGAAGACCAGTTCGGTTCAGACGTAGGAGATTTCATCCGGGATAACTTTTATGTGGATGATGGTTTAAAATCCGTAGCAACTGAGGAGATAGCTATCGACCTTATTCGTCGAACTGTTCAGCTTTGTGGTAAAGGAAAACTGAAACTACACAAGTTTGTTTCCAATTCTAGGAGAGTACTTGAAAGCATTGTCAAGGAGGATAGGGCAGATGATGTACAGGAGGTGGATTTAAGGTTTGAAACTCTACCCGTAGAAAGAGCGTTAGGGGTGGAATGGTGCATCGAGTCTGACACCTTTAGGTTTCGAGTAGTACTGAAAGATCGTCCTTTTACCAGACGCGGATTGCTATCCACTATTGCTTCCATATATGACCCTTTAGGATTCATTGCGCCTTTTACCTTAGTTGGTAAACGAATTTTGCAGAATCTTTGCATTGACGGATTTGGTTGGGATGATTCGATTCCGGAATCCTCTCGGTCGAAATGGCAGCAGTGGTTGAGTAGTGTGGTTGAACTGAAGGATCTGGACATAAATCGGTGCGTGAAACCAAAGGGGTTTCAGGTCAGCAAAGTCGAGTTCCACCACTTTTGTGACGCCAGCTTGCTTGGATATGGTCAGTGTTCTTACCTGCGTATGGTAAGCGAAAGCGGTGTACCTCACGTTACATTAGTGATGGCAAAGGCCAGAGTTGTGCCTATAAAACCAGTTACTGTCCCAAGACTTTAGCTAACGGCGGGTGTCGTTGCAGTAAGGGTAGCTGGGTTGGTTGGACAAGCGTTTGGTTACCCAGATGCAGAACATGTGTTCTGGACGGACAGCAAGGTGGTCCTGGCCTACATAGCAAATGAATCGAGACGTTTTCATCTCTTTGTTCCCAATAGAGTCGGTTATATTCATTCGAATACAGATGTTAGCCAGTGGAAATATGTGCCGGGTTCAAGGAACGTCGCAGATATTGCTTCTAGAGGCAGCTTAGTCGCTGAGTTAAAGGCTTCTCGATGGTTTGTTGGTCCAGAATTTCTTTGGCAGTCCACCATACCGTTCTTTGGTTCGGTGAGCATAACGTTAGAGAATGTGGATCCGGAGATTAAGAAAGCTCAAACTTTGGCAAGTGCTTCTAAGGAGGAGTTTGAACTTGAACGTTTTGAACATGTGTCGAGCTTATATCGCCTAAAGAAAGCAGTTGCGCTGTGTATCAAATTTGGCAGAGCATTAAAGAGTAAGGTCTCTGGTTCCATTGAGGTGCATGAAAATGCGGGTAGTTTGTATGATTCGGTAGAAGTTGCTGATCTGAGAGATGCAGAGTTACGCATTGTGTCTTTGGTTCAGCGTAAGGCATTTGCGGATGAAATGAAGATTATTCGGTCCGAAACAAACTCTCTCCAACGTAAAAATCCACTACTGAAATTGGATCCGTTTGTCGACAGCGAAGGTATTCTCAGGGTAGCTGGTCGAATTAGGAGAGCCGGGTTCGACAATGACTTAAAACATCCAATTTTGCTTCCAAGGTGTGGACATTATACCCAATTGGTAATAGGACACAGTCACGCTTATGTTAAGCACCAGGGTAGAGGCATGACTCTGAATGAGACTCGATTGTCTGGCTATTGGATTGTTGGTGGTAGCTCTGCTGTATCGAAGTACATTTATAACTGCGTTACTTGTAGGAAGGTTCGATCTTCGTCTAAGTCACCAAAGATGGCAGATTTGCCAAGTGATCGATTAGAGCCAGGTCCACCGTTCACAAATGTGGCGGTAGATTATTTTGGTCCATTTATCATTAAGGAATACCGCAAGGAAATCAAACGGTGGGGTGTTATTTTCACTTGTCTATCTTCAAGAGCCGTACACTTAGAGATCGCTTCGTCGCTTACTACTAGTTCATTTATAAATGTTCTCCGTCGCTTTATCGCAATACGAGGTCCAATCGCATTGCTTAGGTCAGATCAAGGAACTAATTTTGTCGGAGCTAGGAATGAATTGCAGCAGGCTGTGAAAGCTATAGATAATAGCAGGGTTCGAGACTTCTTAGTCCAGAATGGTTGTGATTTTGAGGTAAAAATGAATCCACCATATGCCAGTCACATGGGGGGTGTCTGGGAAAGATTAATACGCAGTGTCCGTAGCATATTAGAGGTCATTCTTTCTCAGCAAAGTTCGCAACTCGATGATGAGTCCTTGCGCACCTATATGTGCGAGATTGCGGCGATAATCAACAGTCGTCCCTTGACTTTGGAGTATATGAATGACTCAGATTTTCTCGATAGCTTAACTCCAAACCACCTGTTAACCATGAAGTCCAAAATAGTTGTGTCTCCACCAGGAGAGTTTAGGCGTGAAGATGTTTATTCGGTCAAAAGATGGCGTAGAGTTCAGTACTTAGTAGACTTGTTCTGGTCTCGTTGGAAAAAGGAGTATTTGCATGTTCTGCAAGCTAGGCAGAAATGGCTGAATCCGAATAGAAATATGAAAGTAGGTGACGTAGTCATAGTTAAGGAAGAAAATGTCCCACGTAACAAGTGGACCTTAGGTCGCGTAACTGAGACTTTAGTCTCTGAGGATAATTATGTGCGTCGTGTTAAACTGGCTGTCGGCGACAGCAAATTGGATAGAAATGGTAAACGCGTTAGAGAGGTAACTTATTTAGAGCGTCCTGTTCATAAATTAATCTTATTAGTAGAAGCTTAACGTGATGGTGATGTTATAAGTTGTCGGATTGTAATCGGGGTGTTCCCCATCGAGGAGCCGTACTGGCAAGGTTGCTTCTGATAAGATGCTTGAGTCCGAAGTGTTAGATGCTTCTGATCGGTGGCCCAGTACGATTGTTGCACAGTTGTGGATGCACACTAACACTTCTTATTGTTGATTTGTTCATGTTACAACGGTTATTCATTTTGTTAAACACGGTATAACTATGCAAACTTGTTTACAAATGTGACAGGAAATTCAAAATTGGAATATTTTAAATTTGGGGAGCCATGTAACAGTGACCAGTCTAAAAACTGTTGCAGTATTTGGGTCCTGAGGGACAATACAGCATTTATGTTAGTAGTCTTCAGTCACGAGTATTTAAGCAGCGGATTCGCGAAATTTCTTTCTCTTTTTACGTGGAAAGGAAGAAAGACACATCTTAAAGGAAGCTCAGGAACAAAAAAGGAAACTTGAACAGAACTTAGTCAGTCAGTGTGTTAGACACCAAGCAGTATGCCCAGCTGTTAACCGTCGCGTTATGTAGAAGAGTCATGGCCAAACTTCGTTTTACCATGTGAAATAAAATGAGTAAAGCATCAGCCATGGTCTTCTTCACTTCGTCCGCTCGTCCGTCGGTCCGTCCGTTTGTCGGTCTGTCTTGCGCGAGTCCGTCACACTTTGTTTTCACACCTTAACATAACGGAAGCCCATAAGGAATGAATGGGCCCACGGGAATACAAAATAATTTTTTGTGCATAGTATAGTTGGTGAACGGGACAATAAACACCAAACATTTTTTATGTGCTTCTCCACAGCATAGCAGTGCGAATCCCGGTCATCTGCCCCCCCTGTCATCTGCCCCCCTTTTTTTGCAACCCGGTCGACTGCCCCCCCCCCCTCCTTCAAAGTGGAGGGGTGGTCGCTTGCCCCCTCCATATACTATTTTTCTTGGGTTCTTGGCTTACAAAGACACAATAAATAAATTTATATTTATTTTATTGAATGTATTGCACCTCGGTAAATTGCAATTCACCAATAGGAAACTAATTGCAATTAGAATTGCAATTAGTTTAAGGGTCAGTCTCTCCTAAGATCAATATTGGTGAATAGATCAATGAAGATCAAAAAGGAGGAGGGCAGATGACGACCCCGTAAAATTGCAGGCTGGGGGGGGGGGGGGGCAGTCGACCGGGTTGCAAAAAAGGGGGGGGGGACAGTTGACTGGGGGGGGGGGGGGGGGGCAGATGAGCGTTTACCTAGTAGTACCTTCACGTCAGCAAAAACACAAACTAGAATTTGCAACCGGGAACGAAATTAATGTTGGGGATATGCAAAATATTTTATAGAATTAAAATGTTCACCGACTGTCCGCCTTATTTTGATAGAATCGTAGTATCAGTTCGTGTGTTGTTACTCTGACGCCACCTGTGCACCGTCACGTGACGGCATTTCTGTGTGCCCTCCCTCCCCCCCCCCCCCTCCTTCCCTTCCTCCCTCCCGCCGCTGCGGGATTATAGGCGTGACCTGGTACTCCTTTCTTTCGCTGTAGCATCCCGGTGAGAAGGCCAATGCTGGAGAGCAAATGCGGCGATCTGATTGGCCAGTACGTGGGCGAGATCGGGAGAGCACTGGACGCGCGTCTCATCTTGAGTAATGCTGCTCTGTCGTGTCGGAAAACAAAGCACGCAGTGAAGGTCTGCATTTTCGGTAAGTTTTTGGAAAAGAATGCAATGAAGGTCTGCATTTTGGGGTAAGTTTTTGGGAAAGAACGCAGTGAGGGTCTGCATTTTCGGTAATTTTTTTTTGGGAAAGATCGCAGTGAAGGTCTGCATTTTCCGGTAAGTTTTTGGAAAGAATGCAATGAAGGTCTGCATTTTTGGGTAAGTTCTTGGAAAGAACGCAGTGAGGGTCTGCATTTTCGGTAAGTTTTTGGAAAGAACGCAGTGAAGGCCTGCATTTTTGGGTAAGTTTTTGTGAAACAACGCAATGAATGTCTGCATTTTCGGTAAGTTTTTGGGAAAAATCGCAGTGAAGGTCTGCATTTTCGGTAATTTTTTTGGGAAAGATTGCAGTGAAGGTCTGCATTTTCGGTAAGTTTTTTGGGAAAGAACGCAGTGAGGGTCTGCATTTTCGGAAATTTTTTTTGGGAAAGATCGCAGTGAAGGTCTGCATTTTCGGTAATTTTTTTTTTTTTTTGAAAAGATCGCAGTGAAGGTCTGCATTTTCGGTAATTTTTTTGGGGAAAGATCGCAGTGAAGGTCTGCATTTTCGGTAATTTTTTTTTTTTTTGAAAAGATCGCAGTGAAGGTCTGCATTTTCTGTAAGTTTTTTGGGAAAAATCGCAGTGAAGGTCTGCATTTTCGGTAAGTTTTTGGGAAAAATCGCGGTGAAGGTCTGCATTTTCGGTAATTTTTTTGGGAAAGATTGCAGTGAAGGTCTGCATTTTCGGTAATTTTTTTTTGGGAAAGATCGCAGTGAAGGTCTGCATTTTCGGTAATTTTTTTTTTTGAAAAGATCGCAGTGAAGGTCTGCATTTTCGGTAATTTTTTTTGGGAAAGATCGCAGTGAAGGTCTGCATTTTCGGTAATTTTTTTTTTTGAAAAGATCGCAGTGAAGGTCTGCATTTTCGGTAAGTTTTTTGGGAAAAATCGCAGTGAAGGTCTGCATTTTCGGTAAGTTTTTTGGAAAGAACGCAGTGAAGGTCTGCATTTTTGGATAAGTTTTTGGAAAAGAACGCAGTGAAGGTCTGCATTTTCCGGTAAGTTTTTGGAAAGAACGCAGTGAAGGTCTGTATTTTTGGGTAAGTTTTTGGGAAAGAACGCAGTGAAGGTCTGCATGTTTGGGTAAGTTTTTGGAAAAGAACGCAGTGAAGGTCTGCATTTTCGGTAATTTTTTTTTTTGAAAAGATCGCAGTGAAGGTCTGCATTTTCGGTAATTTTTTTTGGGAAAGATCGCAGTGAAGGTCTGCATTTTCGGTAATTTTTTTTTTTTTGAAAAGATCGCAGTGAAGGTCTGCATTTTCGGTAAGTTTTTTGGGAAAAATCGCAGTGAAGGTCTGCATTTTCGGTAAGTTTTTGGGAAAGAACGCAGTGAAGGCCTGCATTTTCCGGTAAGTTTTTTGGGAAAAATCGCAGTGAAGGTCTCCATTTTCGGTATGTTTTTTGGGAAAAATCGCAGTGAAGGTCTGCATTTTCGGTAAGTTTTTTTGGAAAAATCGCAGTGAAGGTCTGCATTTTCCGGTAAGTTTTTGGGAAAGAACGCAGTGAAGGTCTGCATTTTCGGTAAGTTTTTGGGAAAGAACGCAGTGAAGGTCTGCATTTTCGGTAAGTTTTTGGGAAAGAACGCAGTGAAGGTCTGCATTTTCGGTAAGTTTTTGGGAAAGAACGCAGTGAAGGTCTGCATTTTCGGTAAGTTTTTGGGAAAGAACGCAGTGAAGGTCTGCATTTTCGGTAAGTTTTTTGGAAAGAACGCAGTGAAGGTCTGCATTTTCGGTTAGTTTGTGGGAAAGAACGCAGTGAAGGTCTGCACTTTCGGTAAGTTTTGGGGAAAGAATGCAATGAAGGTCTGCATTTTTTGGGTAAGTTTTTGGAAAGAACGCAACGAAGGTCTGCATTTTTTGGGTAAGTTTTTGGGAAAGAACGCAGTGAAGTTCTGCATTTTTGGGTAAGTTTTTGTTATAGAACGCAGTGAAGTTCTGCATTTTCGGTAATTTTTTGGAAAAGAATGCAATGAAGATCTGCATTTTTTGGGTAAGTTTTTTGGAAAGAACGCAGTGAAGGTCTGCATTTTTGGGTAAGTTTTTGGAAAAGATCGCGGTGAAGGTCTGCATTTTCGGTAATTTTTTTGGGAAAGATCGCAGTGAAGGTCTGCATTTTTGGTAAGTTTTGTTGGCCTAGTTCTGTGACAGAATGCCGCTGTTCCAGATTTCTTGCCTTTCTGTCAACGTTTCGGCAGCGTTGGCTTGGAGCCGGATCCAGAGTGGATCCCAATGGGTCAACGTAGACCCTTCGGAATTTTGTTTTCTGGTTTTCTCGTATTTATTTATTTGTTTTTGTGCACTATTTGATTGGGTGCAATTTCTGAACTACAGTCGAACCCACTTAATATGAACACGGTTAATACGAAGTTCGCGTAATATGAAGTGATTTGTTTGGTCTCAATGTATAATGCCTTGGTTTCTATGGAGAGAAATTCACATAACATGAACACGTCTAATATGAAGTTCACGTCATATGAAGTCCAGCATAAGGTCCCATTGGCCACATTTATTACATAATCTGTTCGCTTAATTTAATGTCCACTTCTTTTGTTTTCTCCGATGACTTATTTTGAAGAACAAGGCAAACAAAGTCGCACCTCTTTTGTGAGGCAGGGCATTCTCAAAAATAACGACCCGGTACACAGGTCATTCTTTTTGAGATTGCAATTCAGAAGGAGTCTGGGTAAAAAAATCATTTTCTGAATCTTCCTCCATATTAATTTTGTACCAAAAAAAAGCTCGTGTTGACTCTTGTATTAACTAGGTTGTTCTGAATGATCGTTCAGTTTTTTATACCTTGTCATGATTGTTATTCTTTATTTGTCACCTTAATTGCAGAACAATAGGCGGTGACGGGCCGGGGGAGGCGGGGCCAATTCGTCTGGCACATTGACATTAAGTATGAGAATGCCTTCCTTCTCGGTAAACTCTATTTTCATGACCCTGTCTATTCACACCTCGGGCTGACGCCCTCGGTATGAATAGACAGGGCCATGAAAATAGAGAATACCTCAAAGTCAGGCATTCTCATATATATGAACTACATAAAAGGCCAAGAACATAAACACAAAGAATCAAATACACAGTACACTTTGAGTAAGTGTCAACTTTGAATGCTGTTGTTTATAAAAGGCATTATGGTGTGGCGATCACAAAAGGGTTGAATTGCACTTTGGCAGTGTTTAAACAGATAAAACAGTCGTTTGATTCAAAGCTATTGCGTACCAATACCGTAATCAAACACTCAGATATTGCATTGTAAAGTTCTGTAATATGAAGTTCGCGTAATATGAAGTATTTTGCTTGGTCCCGACGACTTCATATTACGCGGGTCCGACTGTAATTTCAATTTGTTGTATTTTGAAGGTATTATATCGTATCTACGACATGTTATTAGTAAAAATCACCCTTTTGAATACGTAGGTAGCTTTATTTCTTGGTGATGTGTGCTTTGTATTGGATTCGGTACACGGGTGGAAGGCCTGTGAACGAACCGCGCAGCGGTGGCTTCATACAGCGATCATCAGTCCCATGGCCTATCGCTATTATAACACTCACACATAATCATGCTTTAGATAGCCAAACAGAGTAGAAGTAAACTTTGTCTCTTGTATACAGCCTTGTACTCTGACGTTGCCTGTATGCTACATAGCAACTTTGGTTACGCAAAACAAAAAAAAAAAACAAAAAAAGAGTTGCGTCACAAAACCTTTATGAGCGTCTCATTGGCTTATTCCTGTGACGTTCGAGAGAAGTGTCGTACGCGGTTATATAACGCAAAATTTACTATCATTTCTTTATACGTTGTCACTTGTCTATAAATGCAGTATTGAAAATTCGTATCTCCTCCTAGGTTTTTAACCTGAATGTCTTTTAATTTTGGTTCATGATAGTAGACATAAGTACCTATCAGGATATAAATTTTTTTGTCAATTCGCCAAAAATTGGCGGAAATATTGGCGAAAACAAGAAAAACACAAATTTTCTTTAAAACGTATCTCCTCCTAGGGTTTTCATAGAAAAATTCTAAAATTTTTGCGAAAGTTAGGGTGCATAGGTGTTTACCTTTCCATTAAATTGGCGGAAATACTGGCGAAAAAAAAGTAATTTTTTGTAAAATCTTAAATAACTCGAGGAAAGTAGTCTTACTGTCTTGAAATTTCAAGTGAAGGTAGCAGACGTTACTACCTGCATGGCTATTTATTTATTTATTTATTTTTTTTTTTTGGTTATTGGCCAAAAATTGGCAAAAAGCCAAAATATTTTCAGTAAAATCTTGAGCTGCAGGAAAATAGTCTTTGCTGTCTTTCAATTTTAATGAAAGGATGCAGACCTTACTTCCTACCTGGCTGTGACAATTTTTGGTGATTGTTAAAAAAAAAACTGGCGAAATTTTTGGCAAAAAAATCTAGAAAAAAATAAAAATCGGTAAAATTTAACTACAACGTCTTGAAATTTTAAGCAAAGGTAGCTGGCAATGTCCCCTAACTCTTTCTTTTTTTTTTTGGTGATTTATTCCCCACAGGCAGAACCTGTGGGGAATATATGCGATCGACCGTGTGTCGGTCTGTCGGTCAGTCATGAACAGCTTGTTAACACGAAAACTTAAAAACCGCTGCAAGGATTTTAATGAAACTTGGTATGTAGCTTCTGTGGGAACAAACACAGATCGCTATTGTAAATGGGCCAGGTTCGTCCAAGGAAAATGCACCAACTGGACTTGGAAAATTTCAGCTCTTGATTGACTATTGATGACCATGTTTAACTGATGGAGGGGGGGGGGGGGGGGGGGAGGCTGTGGGGGAATATGTGGGCTATGCACACTGCTGTAGTTGAAGTTGCTGTGTGTGAGTAGGTATAGTAAGTATAAATAAAAATGTAGGCTAATCTTACTGTTACTGTTTGGTGAATCGACAAAAATTAACAATAAATGTTGACTAAAATCCAATTTTTGTTAAAAATCTTCTCCTGGGAATTTATTGAATATTCGTCAAATTTTTATGGAAGGCGAGGAGCATAAATGTACAAGTGGCTATTTTTTTTCGAATCGCTAGATATTAGAGAAAATATTGACCGAAAACCAATTTTCTTAAAAACGTAAATATGTCCTCTTATAGTGTAGTGAAAACATCATAACATTTTGATTTAATATAGTTTGGACAAGTATATACCTGGCTATTGTTATAATTATTGTTGGCAGTTTACCAAAAAATAATGGAAATATTGGCGAAAAACCAATTTCTTATTAAGATCTTAACTGAAGCAAGGATATGGTCTTATTATCTTGACATTTTGTTTAAAGACAAGGGACATATTACCTACGTGGTTGTTACTTTTGGGGGGGGGGGGAT